>JZKD02S1729853.1:819934-838450 GCA_000966675.3 Picea glauca | reverse complement strand
GAAGTAAGGTAAAAAAAAATGTGTTAAAAATGATATTTTCCACTATATTTAAAATGTATGGAACCATAACTTAATTAAGGACAAATAATTATATGAAAAATCTTAATTTCAAAAACCTAAATGTTGTACAACATTTTTAACATTGGATGAAGCATGGAAATATGATTAAAAACACGATTGAATAAAAATAAAAATAAAAATAAATAGAAAAGTTTGAAAATAGATGAAAAAACATCATTGAGAAAAAAGAAAAAAAATAAAAATTGAACAAATTGAAAATAAATGAAAAACAAGCATTTAAAAAAACTAAGTGGAAACCTTATGTATCAGGAAACTTAAAATATCAAAAAACCACCTAAAAATGGAGGGGGTGCTACCGGTAGCACCATTTTTAAAAATGCAGTAAAAAACTTGACCCCCAAAAAACAAGAACTCTATAGAGTTTTGGTTAAGTTGGTAACTATGTTTCTACAGGAAAGGAAATGTCGTTTACCTTTCAGATCAATGAGGATGCACCCTGCCCGAGACCCTTCTTGCGATTTGGAGCCATCAAAGTATAAAGTCCACACTTGTGGGAAAAATCTATCAACTTCCCTTTTGTTGTCACTATCCTCTTGTCCCCTTGTTTGTTTTGTGATCTCTAATGCAGGTTCTTGGCAGAAAAGAGTTTTTGATTAATGAGATTTTTGTGGTTGGGATTTTCGGTATTGATCGGAATAGCCATAGTTTTGTCAATAGACTGTCAATGTTTCAGATCCAAATCAGGATCCATCTTCAAGACATTGAGCTTGGATTAAAATGATGGGAAGAGTTGGTATTAAATACTGGAAGTGTGGAAAAAATGTAGGTGTCGGCTAAGTATTTAGTAGAATTATTTTATAAAATAGGTTTAAGGGTTTTGTCCGCCGCTGTCAGCAATTCCTTTGAAAAACCATTTTGGAGTTTTGAGTAAGAGGGACATCATATGGGAGAGGGGAGAAATTTCCGAAGTTGGAATCACAAGAATAATTTCCTAACATAGGGAAATTTGTTGATGAGGGTTCATTTAGGGTTTCTAAGTCAGTGACAGTATGTTTCAGATATCTTTCCCTATCGATCCTGATCATGTTTGTGTGCCCTTTTAAAGGTAACCAAAGGTGAGCCCAGTCTGTACTAAAGTATCTGTTTAACTTCTTAGACCAATCTCATCTTAATAACAATTCATATGCTTCTGGGATATCTACTACAATGATGTCAATTACTTGCACAAATTTACAGTGTGTTGTTATTCTGATCATAAAATATTTGACTTCTCCCATGACCTTCACCTGAGTTTTGTCTAGTTGTATTACATGTTTGTCACTCTTGAGAGGGACTGCGTTTAGCTTTTTGCAAATAGACAGTGGCATAACATTAGAAGACGCTCCTGAATCAACAAAACAGTTATGGAGGTTCCTGTTAAAGACTTCAAAAGTTAAAAGAAAAGGTGGGACAAAAGGTTTTCCCTTCTTATCTTTAGAGCAAGCCGGTTTATTTACTAGATTTGTGGGAGTTAGATTTCTTCCCTGGTCATTTCTTGTCATATGGTTTTATACTGATTTCAAATATTGTAACGTGAAGTCTTTTTGCTGAGGGACTCTACATATGTCCATAACTGAAATATTAGCCTTCAACTTCTTCAAATCTTCTATTATGTTGTAATCCAGCTTGGGTGATTCTCATGTATGGATGTTTATAGGGTTGTTACGGGGAGAAAAAGGTTATTTTGGGTGATTGAGTGTTGATATTCCTCCTGAAGTTTGGGTAGCAGTAAGGTCGTTTGAGACAGTTTGACCCCTTGGTGTAGACACCCCCTGCCTTCGCAGGTTCTGTGCGACCTCCTGGTCTAAGGATCGTTCAAAAACCCCTTTGAGCTGAAGTGGCTCCTTCAAGTCCCTATCCGCCCTCAAAATTTCTCGATCCACATGTCATTCAACTCTCCCCATGGCCTCTATATACGTTCGTGGACCTTTTCCCCGAAAATAGAATTTCGAGTCCCAGGACTCCTCGAGTCCTGATGTCGAGAGTCCTTGACTCCTCGATCTCCCGGTCTCTGAAATGTCGATTTACCGAATTGGCTTCACTCGGGGTTAGTCCCCTAGGATATACCCTTAGTCCATATGACCACCCCTCATATGACGGCAATCCTCTTGGGGTTCATCGATGCAAAGTACCCAGCTTCCTGTCCTCAAGACTTTTTAAAAGACGATTTTCGGAATGCCAAAAATACTTGTGTCTCGACTTCCTCCTCCTTTCGCGATTTTGGGATTTCCAATGCCGATATTATCCAACCTTATGTCTACGGGATCCTCGGAATGTCGAATCCCGAAATCCCAATATCAAGTGTGGCTACAGCCTCACTCTCCTCTATGTCGCAATTCGCGATTTCGGAGTTCTAATTGCCGAAATGATCGATCCTTTGTCTTGAGAACTCCCAAAGTTCTGAACTCCAAAATGACCACGAATACCTTACATATCTATGACTCATGATTTTCCTTAGTAGCTTTGGGTTTTCACGTTTCAGGCTTTCCTAATGCAAGGCTCTTCTTCCTATCCCTTCTCTCTAGACTTCCCGATATTCGAAATATCGAAGTACCGATACAACGTTTTCACTCCTGGCTGAGATCAACGGCTATGATCCACTCTCAAATCAATGACCTTGATCCTTTTGGGATCTTCGTTCCTAAGAGCCCAGATCCTATGTTCTCAGAATTTCTGAAATCCAGATATCCAGTATGCCAAAATCTGGCTCTTTCCCTCATGACTCGGCAATGCTCCTTCTCTGCCTTGTCGGGACTTTTCTGGATTTCTTTGCTCTGCGTGCGAGGATTAAACCTTGTGCTTCTTTCAATAGATCTAATGGCTATCGGCTGTCTGAGAAAGATTCGACAGTCTAATTCTTCTCTTCTCCTGTGCGCTCTCCTGATGCTATATGAATGTGAAAACTTCAATGGTCCATATCTTCCCTTCGGCCTGATCCAATGGCAGTTGTGCTCTCCCCTTGAGCTTGCGCTTTCTTCCCAAACTTTGGAATATTTTCCAAATTCCAAAGGCTTCGACCTTTGATTTTCCTCTGTGATCTCTACACCATTAGGTCCCACCTATGTTCTCAAAGACGTTGTCCCTCCTGAGCTTTTGGGATTCTAAACTCTCCAAAGAGTTCCTTGGCCTCTGCGACTTCTGTAGCTATGGCTCTATGCATGAAAGCACTACTCCTCCTAAGATTCTCTCCTTGAATCCTCAAAGGATTCTTTGACTTCTATGCTCCTTGCAGAGTCTTTGCATGCATGAAGGTGCTATCTCTTTTGAGCTTTTCTTGTAGCTTCGACCTCTAAGGGATTAACCCTTTTTCCTTCTCCCTCATATGGAGAATCTGATGCCCTCCTAGCACTCTCTTTCTCAAGAAACTTCTTCCTGAGTCTGCAGGGTGTTCAACAACCCTATGAAGATCCTTCCTTGGACTCTTCTTCTATTCTAGAACTCAAAAGAGTTCTTTCCTTTTGTGCTCTATCTGCACACTGAATCAATGCCCTCTTGGTAGAGTTTCCCCAGAGTTCTCTTAGTGACTCTTTTTTTTCTTGAACTCACAATGGAGTTCCTCCTCAATGCAACTCGTGCATCTACTCAATGCCCACTTGACAGAGTTCTTGCAGAATCCCGCAGTGATTTTGTCTTCCACTGTGCCTTCCTCTACATAGTCTTGCCTCCAAGGTGTTCATCAACCTTGAGGTCTTCCTATGAGTCAATGATTTCAGTTTGTGTGCCCTCCTAGCACGTCCTTGTCCAAATTCCACAGAATTGGAAGTGCTCTCTAAGCACTGGCTATCAGAACCCGTAGTGTTCTATCATGCCCTCTTGGCATGAAACCTCAAAGAACTCCAACCTGAAATCAAAGAACTCTACAGATAGGAGAACCTATCTGTCCTTGTAAACACACATCTACAACATAAATTCATAGCATAAATAGAACATACATATACATTCACACAAAACAGAAAATATGCAGGAAAAACTGCTACGGTTTGTATTAATATCAAATGCCTCCTTTACAAGGTGTTCCTGAGCTCAGACTTTGACATAGTCTCAACTCCTTCTCTCTGCTCTCTACACTATTCTCAAAACAAGATCCTCTCGATGTTTTACATGAGGGGGCTCTTTGAGCTCTTCCCTCCATCTCACCTACCCTATTCAATTGCATTAACTCAAAAATTGAATGGGTTGTCTAGTCTAGAATCGGAGCTAGATCCAACCTTACAACCATTAAGGCTATCTACATATAAGGCCTACGTATATGCATAGCCTCATGGCTCTAAAAAACTTACAAGAATTTAATTATATTCAAATTCAAAATTTGAAATGAGGGTTGTGCCTCTCTTCCTTGATCGAATGTGTGCACTGATGTGCCTCTCTTGGCTGGCACGTGATGACGTGGAGTGATGCTCTTGCATCATACTCCTCAGCTGCAAAAATAATGATCTCCTGCTCATGAGATTCCCATCTCAGCTATTGAAATCCTCCTGGATCCCAAACAATTCTTTGGAGATGTTCACCTGCTCCATTTCTCTACTGCTCTTCTACTGCTTTTCTGCCCAGTCTTTCCTTGCTGATAGTCTCTGTTGATATCAACATCAGCCTTTCGATGTCTTCTACCACTTTGTCCAGCTGCTGCAATGGATGGGTCTATCCTTGCAGTCTCCTCAACTGCATTTTATTTCTACAAATGGGAAGATCACCATGATCTACCATGCCATATTCTTCCTCTCTTGTGGCCTTGACTTGCCACCCTGTTGCAGATTTCATCTCTGCAGTCTTCTTACTGAACTGCTTCTCAACTTCCTCTTCATCCGACAGTGTTGTTACTGCCATTCCCTTTGCTGGTGTGTGTTCAGATTCTTCCAGCTTTTCTTCAGCCTAGAATTCTCTTTCATCTTCCGCTGCATACCTCAATACTACAGTGTTCATCACCTGTTCATCTCCCTAGCTGAAATATCTGAGAAATTCCTTAGAATGCTCTTCTGCCAACATCTGTTGATGGAAATCACTCACTGGCTCTGGATTTTTCAGCCAATCCTCTAGTATTTCCAACTCCATCTACCATGGAGTGATCAATCTATCTTCCTGCTCTTTTTCCGCTGTCATCTTCAATGTTGCAATCTTCTCAGCTCCCTGGCTGAAACTGTTGAGCCATTCCTCAGAATGCTCATTTTCCTCTTCTTAGGCAGCCTCTAGCATCTGCTCCACTTCTCCTTTGACAATTGTGTCTGGTTGTCCTTCTTCTGTTATTTCTCCTTCATAGGAAACACAAATCCTCACCTCAACTGGGCTTCCTGGTAGGAATATCTGAATTCCTCCAACCATTAGAAGATTCCTCTGATCCTCCTCTTGGATGGTGCACGTTTTTAACTTGTCATCATCTTCATTCACATGATCTGCAAAACCACATGAATTTCCACTTACCAGCATCCCTTGCTGATATGAACTCACCTCCGAGTTCATGAGACTTTCACATAGCCTCATTTTAGTTCCCATGCCCACCTGACAAATTGGGATTTTCCTGCTGCCCTCCTGGTAGTTTATGAGATCCCACAATGATCTCTTCTTATTTCCCTTATGGAAATATGAAATTCCCCTGCTGTCCTCTTGACAGTCCGTAAGATCCTGCAGTGATCTCGTCTCATTGCCCTCTTTGAAATTGGGAACTTCTTCTCTACCCTCTTGGTAGTCCTTGAGATCTTCAACTGATCCCATGTCATCCTCACTATTGAGGTTTCTCCCATCCTCTGGTTCACACACCTGAACCATTTTCTCCTCTAGTTTGTTGAGGTTTTTAGCATGCCTCAACCACCTTCTCAATAGCCTCTGCTCTATTTTGGCCATCAATGCCCTGACTGGCCATATAAACTTCATCCTGATGGGCCATTCATACACCCATCACGACCTTGCATCTTGTTGCACTCGCAGTGCAAGTTAATCCATCCTTGTCCTAATCTCAGCAATATCTTTATCCCTTGCAGCGTTCTCCTACTACTGTTGGTTCTTCTTTCCACTGCGTGCATGACCTTCAATAGTCATTCTACCCACTTTCTATCTGTCCTCTTGACAGATCTGCTGCTGTCACTCTGTAACCCTGAGCATTCCCAACATTTCCTTGCAGTCCTCCTGATTGTCTTTCTATGCTGCTTCTTACCTACAAACAATCATTATAGAGTTTCTAGCTCTCTGCTTTCCTTTTCCTATCTTTGCAAGCTACCTATGATACCACAATTGATGTGCATCAGAGTATCTTCTTTCTTGCTCCCTCTGCCTAAAATATACAAATAGAGTCCAGCTCTGATACCACACTTGGCACAGACACCCCCTGCCTCCATTGGTTTTGCGCGACCTCTCAGTCTAAGGATCATTCAAAAACTCCTCTGAGCCAAAGAAACTCCTTTGAGTCCCTATCATACCCTCAAAATTTATCGATCCACAGGTCCTTCAACTCTCCCCATGGCCTCTATATATGTCCATGGACCTTTTCCCAAAAAAATAAATTTTAGGTCCTGAGACTTCTTGAGTCCTGATGTCGAGAGTCCTTGACTCCTCGATCTCTCAATCTCCGAAATTCCGATTTACCGAGTTGGATTCACTCGGGATTAGTCCCCTAGTCTATACCCTTAGTCCATATGACCACCCCTCATATGACCACAGTCCTCTTGGGGTTCATTGACGCAAAGCGCCAATATTCCTGTCCTCAAGACTTCCAAAATGCCGATTTCTGGAATGCTGAAAATACTTGTGTCCTGGCTTCCTCCTCCTTTCGCAATTTCAGGATTTCCGATGCCGAAATGCTCCGACCTTATGTCTACAGGATCCCTAGAATGCTGAATCCTGAAATCCTGATATCAAGTGTGGCCACAGCCTCACTCTCCTTTATGTCACATTTCCTGATTTCGGTGTTCTAATTACCAAAATGCTCGATCCTTTGTCTTCGGAACTCCCAAAGTTATGAACTCCAAAATGACCACGAATTTCTCATATCTCTACGACCCATGATTTTCCTCAGTAACTTCCAGTTTTCACGTTTCGGGATTTCCTGATGTAAGGTTCTTCTTCCTATCCCTACTCTCTAAACTTCCCGGTATCTGAAATATTGAAGTATCGATACAACGTTTTCACTCCTAGCTGAGATCAACGGCTATGATCCACTCTCAAATCAATGACCTTCATCCTCTTGGGATCTCCATTCCTAAGAGCATGGATCCTATGTCCTCAGGATTTCTGAAATACGGATATTCGGTATGCCGAAATATGGCTCTTTCCCTCGTGACCCAGCAATGATCCTTCTTCGCCCTGTCAGGACTTTTCCGGATTTCTCTGCTCTGAGCGCAAGGATTAAACCTCATGCCTCTTTCGATAGATCCGATGGCTATCAGATGTCTGAGAAAGATCTGACGATCTATATCTTCTCTTCTCCTATGCGCTCTCCTGTTGCTATCTGAACGTGAAAACTTCAACAGTCCAGATCTTCCCTTCGGCCTGATTCGATGGCAACTGTGCTCTCCCCTTGAGCTTGCACTTTCTTCCCAAACTTTGGAATATTTTCCAAATTCCAAAGGCTTCGACCTTTTCTTTTTCTTTGTGAGCTCTACACCATTATGTCTCACCTACGTTCTCAAAGACGTTGTCCCTCCTGAGATATTGGGATTCTAAATTCTCCAAAGATTTCCTTGGCCTCTGCGAATTTTGTAGCTATGGCTTTGTGCATGAAAGAACCACTCCTCTTGAGCTTCTCTCCTTGAATCCTCAAAGGATTCTTCGAATTCTACACTCCTTTCAGAGTCTTTGCATGCACAAAGGTGCTATCTCTTCTGAGCTTTTCCTATAGCTTCAGCCTCTAAGGGATTAACCCATTTTTCTTCTCCCTCAGATGGAGAATCTGATGCCCTCCTAGCACTCTCTTTCTCAAGCAACTTCTTGCTGAGTTTGCAGGGTGTTCAGCAACCCTATGAAGATCCTTCCTTGGACTCTTCTTCTATTCCAGAACTCAAAAGAGTTCTTTCCTTCTGTGCTCTATCTACACACTGACTCAATGCCCTCCTAGTAGAGTTTCCCCAGAGTTCTCTCAGTGACTCTATTTTCTTCTTGAACTCACAATGGAGTTCCTCCTCAATGCAACCCATGCATCTACTCAATGCCCACCTGGCAGAGTTCTTGTGGAATCCCACAGTGATTATGTCTTCCACTATGTCTTCCTCTACACAGTCTTACATCCAAGGTGTTCAATAGCCTTGAGGTATTCCTATGAGTTAATGATTTCAGTTGGTGTGCCCTCCTAGCATGTCCTTGTCTAAATTTCACAGAATTAATGTGCTCTCTAAGCACTGACTATCAGAACCCACAGTGTTCTGTCACACCCTCTTGGCATGAAGCCTCAAAGAACTCCAACCTAAAATCAAAGAACTCTACAGATAGCAGAACCTATCTATCCATGTAAACGCACATCTAAAACATACATTCACAACATAAATAGAACACACATAGACATTCACACAACACAGACAATATGCAGGAAAAACTGCTTTGGTTTGTATTAATATCAAATGCCTCCTTTACAAGGTATTCCTGAGCTCAGACTTTGACAGAGTCTCGAATCCTTCTCTATTCTCAAAACAATATCTTCTTGATGTTTTACATGAGGGGGATCTTTGAGCTCTTCCCTCCATCTCACCTACCCTATTCAATTACATTAACTCAAAAATTGAATGGGCTCTCTAGTCCATATTCGGAGCTAGATCTAGCCTTACAACCATTAAGGCTATCTACATCTAAAGCCTACGTATATGGATGGCCTCATGGATCTAACAACCTTACAAGCATTTAATTATATTCAAATTCAAAATTTGAAATGAGGGTTGTGCCTCTCTTCCTTCATCAAATGTGTGCGCTGATGTGCCTCGCTTGGTTGGAGCGTGATGACGTGGAGTGATGCTCCTCCATCACCCCTACTTCGTGTTTGCACAACCAAGACTTTAGTGGCTGGTTCTTGAAGCTCAAATAGGTCATTGGAAGGCATGGCTAGGTCAGGATCCCATATTAGCATGGTTGTTTCTTCAGGTGGAGCGATTTATTCCTTATCAACAATATTCATAGTGGAGTCGCTTGGTTGTTCAGTCAGGGAGACTTCTTCCAGAAACTGGTTGGCCATCAAATTCATGACATGCACCCATTGAGGGAAGTCTCTTTTAGAGTGGTTCTCTTGGTGATAAGTGCAGAAAGATTCGGATGCTACATTTCCTAGATCGATTTTTAGGTTGGCTGGGGGAGGTTCAATTTCTTTGAATGGTGGATTTCTTTTAAATAAAGGCTTATAGGTCCTTTGGCCTTGGTTTCCCTCCCCTACACTTCTTTTCATGTCTATGATTCCATTTGATAACTTCTTAACCATGCGTTATAGGTCTTCTATGTCTCCATTACCTTTTTTAGGACCTTGTTCTATTTGTTTCCCTATGGGTCTAGTTAACAAGAGTCCTCTTCTGGGAGGAGGTTGAACTTCCTTCTTAACTAAAAAGACCTGGCCTTATTTACATACTTTCATTTGGAACTCTATCGCTTTGGCTTCTTCAAAATTCTCAGCTAGGGTTAATCTGGAATCCCTTTTCATAAACATGTAAATAGAAGCTCAGAGAGAATTAGCGTATACTTCGATTTTCAACTCCTGAGTAGGTTTAGCTTCGGGCTGGAATTTGTTTAAGATGGTGGTAAATCTTTGATTAAGGTCTTTGAATCTTTCCTTTGAACTCATAGTGGAGGAGAACAACTCAACCATCAGAGCTCTCGTAGTATTTTCTTCTACAAATTTATCTAAAAAATCTTTCTGAAACTTTGTCCAACTAGTTATGGATCCTACGGGTAAGTTAAAATACCATGTGGAAGAGGAATTCTCTAAAGTATAGGGGAATAGCCTACATACTACTTCTTCATGTTGGACATTCATAAGTCTGATCGCTAGTATGAATTTTTTGATATGATCTTCAGGCAATCCCGAGGTCTCAGGGTCAAACTTAGGAAGTAACTTCTCTGGATGTCGGGGAAGGTTATGGACTCGTCCTGGGATGGCCAAAGCGTCTCTGGCCAACCAAGGTTGATTGTTCTGAGGTGGGTTTCCCCTTTCTTCATCATGTTCGTTGTTGTCTTCCATATCTTCAGATCCTGAGTTAAATTCTTCCTCTTCCAAAAAATCATCTGGCTCAGAGACGTCGTCGACTGGTGTTTCAGAGATTAGATTAAGAGGGTGTTTGATTTCGGTGATTATGAAATCTATTAGTTATTCTAATGTGTGCACAAAAACCTGGTTGGGGGTATCAACCACTGGTCTGCTTATTTTTTTGTCTTTGAGGAAGTATCGAAGCTAAGGACAACGCACCGATCTGTCGAGCATATGCTCTTGTGATTCTTCTAAATTGATTCAATTCCTCATGGGGAAGAGCGTAAGGTATATCATGTAACAAGCATTCTTCCTCAGGATGGGGTGAGTTACTTGTTTCAAGAGTACTCAGTGTGTGTGGTCTATCTTGCGAATGACTAGCCATGCATGTGGGTTGTTTTGAATCTATAGGCTATCTGAAATATTATATGGAATATGTATTCAACCATTCATTCTTCAACCCTCCTTCTAGAGCTAATTCTGTTAATGGGTCCTAAATCCCTTTAACTTAACAGCAGGAACCAAACCCGACGCCGAGGCCCAATTAGACTCTGCAACATTTAATAGTGGAATGGTTCTCCAGATCTTGTGATCCGACAAATTAATCGATGAGATTTACGTTTTCTTCTGAAGGCCTCTCCTACAGTTTGGAATTTATCTTTTTGTATTTTCTCTTAGGTGGGACCGATATAAGATGGAAGCCGATATAAACCAACTAGGTAACAAAACGGGAACAACTTTTACTACTGGAGAAGAGGATGAGCTTGGGATAACCCTTTACTCAAGCTTGCAGACATCGATCGTCTATCACAGGCCTAGTACAAATACGTTAACCATGTGAGTATTCCAATTTATGACTAAGATACTAATTATCAGAAGAAAACATGCATGTGATAAATAATGGCAAGTAAAATAATTCACTTAACTCTAATCATCCATCACATAATAACACAAAGATTCATTTTCATCATTAAAGAAAGAACTGTAAAATATTGCATCAGATAACTTATCAATAGATTCAATAGCTCTTACTCATTATAGCACCCATTCATGAGACGAGATAGGAAATAGTTCTTCTCCACATCCAATCATACACAGATTTGATGAAAACATAAACTTGTCTCTGGTCCAGAAGGATTTCTCAATAATAGGTAGCTTCAAAATAATTCTTAACAAAACCAAAAATGAGAGTTTCTTGCAACAACCATCCACCTCTAACTAATCGGTCGATGCTCTTATTTATAACATAAAATTAACTAAAAATAACAACTAAAGTGTAGATAAGAAAAACAGAATTCACCACATGGCATTCTCTCCTATCAGTTTGTCTAAGAGTCATCTCAAGATATCACTTAAAAGGGTGATTCTTTGAGTACTCTGACCACTTGATGAACAACTCCTCGTAGGTGTGGGCATATGAGAATCTGTGTTGTTCCATCAGGGCCACGTAAATCTCTCTTATCTCTACCACATGTGCCCAATACTTGACTAGACTGGCACTTAACTGTTGCAGCATAGCCCATGCTTTGATCGGGTGTTCCATAAACTGTCACACTTGACCTGGTGCTGTGTCTATCACATTTGCTAGTTCTTTGGCCCATGATGAATCTTTCTCGGTGTGCAATTTGACTATGTTGCGGAAGTCGACATAGTCATCGGGTGTGCCGAACTTGGGGAGTCCAATGTATTTCATCACTCGATTGATCTTGATCCATTTTTTCTCGCACCTGGCCCATTTCTCTTGGATTTATCAGTGGGTTTCCCGAGCCATTTTCCCCCAATATTCGGTCGATTTTCTTATGCAATCAAAACTGCTTTCATTCAACACCCGAATGTCGCATTCCTCTTTATCTCAACCCTGTTGGACTGCACCAATGTAGTCGACTCTCTCTATGGCTTGTTTCTCTTTCTCGTATCAGGGTGAAATCATGAAGATGGGTTACACTTTTGCTTGTCTTATGAGAAAAAAAAACTGTATTTTCACAAGTTCTTCAAATTCCGGCATACAAAAGTATTTTTTTTATTTATAATTTCACTTTACAGTAAAAAACAAACTTGTGAATAATTTTGTTAGCTTTCCAATGACTATTTTTCAATTTTTTTTTATCATGATTCGATATGTCAATTTGACAATTGTTTAACAGTATGTTCCTTAAACATGAAAGGAAGGATAATGAGTTACTTTTTTCTACAACAATGTATCTATTATTAAACCTATGTTTTTAATAAACGAAATATACTGCAACAATATACAGAGACTCTATTTTATTATGACTATAATTTTGAATCTAATGGATGAATATTATAATTTCTAGAATTTTTTGAAGTTAACCAAGATAAAAATGTTGCAGATTTTAAACACATGTTTTTCTACACCTTGTATCTATCTTAATTTTTGCATAAAACTAAAATATAAATATACCCTTTTGAAAAGAACAGTTTAAGGATTATGAATATATTTTTTTCCAATTTTTTCATTGTACATTTTTAGAGATACCGATATTTCATTTCACCGAATCATAATGTCTGCGGCAAATATTATGTAGTGTTTTTGTTTTTAAATTAAATAAAATTAGATAAAAATAAAGAAAATGAAAAAAAATTATAAGAATTGAAAGTAGATTCAATTTTGGAAATGCTGGTGTCATTTTCGAAACCAAATTCTCAGTATTTGCAAGAGTCTACAACCTCCGAAGTTCAGGTAAGATTAGGGAAATTCTCTCAGGTTCTTTTTCAGTCCCAATTTTATGTTTTCGGCTGAAGTAATCTTTCGGCCAAAAAACAATCGTTTCGGCCGAAAGACTAAAATCTAACGGAAACCATCAAAACTGAACAGTTTCCAAGATTTTTGGCCAAAAAAACCTTCTTTCGGCTGAAAGTCTCTTGAGTGAATTTTATCTGTCGGAAAAAAATGAAAAGACACATCGTATCATTTCATTTCGTGTCAAATTGTATAAATAGGCTTTCAGCCGAACACATTTAACACAATTCATCTGATGAATAGACAGATATAAGGTTGAGGATAGGGGTTTCAAAGCATTTCTATTACTGATTGTAGCTGTATTCTTTTATTTCTTTATTTCTTCCCTCTGTTCCATAGGCTTAATCGGAGGATCGATATCGATACATGATGGTTTTCTAGAGAACTTAAACAAAGTTTCGAATCATCATTTTGGTTTTTGTTGAATAAGGTAATTGATGTTTGTTCAAGTTTTTATTGGAATAACAATTTTTATGTTGAAACATAAATGTTGAGCATTTTTTCAAGGTGAAGTCTTTGTTGAACATATATTTTACAGATAACTATAAAAGTCATGGGAAACAAAAGTTTGTGCAAGAGAAAATTTGATCGCACTCGAGATGATACTCGCCAAAATGAACAAAGGAAAGAGCTTTATCGGAGAAAGAAACAAGAACGTGCAAATATTGAAGAAAGAAACGATGATAATGTCAATAGAGATTTTCAACAAGAAGAAGTTGAACTAGGTATGCATGCACATATGATGATCGAGCACACGAGAAACATTGGGACTGTATTCAGAAAGTACAGAATTCAAATTTAAAATATTGTAAATAATATAATAGACTGTAATTACAATTTGATGTTTTTCAAAAAACATAAATGGATTTGTCTCATATTGTCGAAGAAGATGTTGAAACCGAAATTGAAGCAAAAGATATTGAAATCGAAGTTGAAACAGAAGACGAACCACCTATAGGTATGTACATAAATTTAGATTAATACAAGATGAACACTCAAGTATATATAATTTAGTGAATTTGTGTTCGGGTTATGTTTTTTAATATAAAATTTAAATTGAAATATGCAGGAGAATCTATCAACATTGATGATGAAATATTAGAAAATGTTGATACTGACAAATTTGGGAAGAAAAAATCTAAGCATTATATAAGATATCGAACTAACAATATGTATAATACTTTTTTCAAAGATGAATCAGTAACAGTACAAGCTCAACTTTTACTTTGTCTAATGAAGTCAAGAAAGTTAAAAGAAACTACATCATTATTGGGTATTCAAAAGTCGACAAATGATACAAAGGTGAAACATAATGTCTTTAACAATATAACTAGTGTATTAAAAGATTTTGGAAGATCTCAAAAAGAAGATGTTTGTGTTGCACGTAGAACGTTACAAACAACAATTGTTTCAGGGAGCAATATAAAAGATCGTTTGACATCACACATGGAAAAAATGATGGGAATGTCAAGAAAAACATTGCACAAACATAGAAAATTTTGATTGCAAATAGATGTAAATGATGAATTGGCTTGTTGGATAGTGATTTCTAGACAACCCGACAAAGATACACTTGCAAAAAATGTTAAAGAATTGCCCCGTAATTGTTGGTTGGAAGAATCTTGTGTTTCACCACATACAAGGGATGTGTTGTGACAAAGAATAACACGAAAAAAATATGAATAACATACAAAACATATATTTCCAATGACACAAATAGAGTTTTTCAATAAGTTCAAATAAGAGCACAAAGAAGTTAGAATTTCCATCAATACATTTGTGCAACAAAAACCATGGTTTGTTAGACCCATCACTGTTCGTGATACTTGTTGTTGTCATTATCATGTGGAATTTGAGTTGTATTACGACACTTTTTTGGATTTTGGTAAAACATTATGGCCTGGTTCACCTCCTCCTTCCACATTCTGTGTTTTTATATATGAAATTCTATGTGAAAGAGAAGATGATGATTTATTTTACAAAAAAAAATGTGTTGGTGGAAAGAAATGTGATCGTTGTGGAAATCAAAGTTTCTTTCATTCAAAGTATCATATTGATATGAATGATCAATCATTTTCTAATATAAGAGTCAATTGGAAGAGATATGAATATATGAGCAGGATGGATCCACATTCTTCAAATGTTATTTCCAAAAGGATTGATTCGAAGGTAGATAAAATCTACGTGATAGATGTTTTGAAGAAGGTTGAGGAAGAAATCTATAAATACGTCAAGCATTCACATAGATCTCGATGGCAAGATCTACAATTCAAACAATCTCGGGAAGTGTTTCCACCAAGGACAATTTTGTCTGTAGTTGATTTTGTAGAGAATTACACATTCGCTGCACAAAAAGAAATACAGAGCTAATATTATCATTCTGATTTAGTCACAATATTTGTCCACGTTCTATATAGACATGCTCAAAGGAGTCTTGGTAACATAGAAAGAACCAACGAAAATCAACATGTTATTAAAGAATATCACTTTTATATAAGTGATGATTGAGCACACAACACACATTATGTACAACATTGTTTTGATAAATTTTATGATTCATTGAAAGAATGTGAAATCAGATTCAATCAACATTGGATATGGTCTGATTGGTGTGTGGGTCAGTTCAAATATGCACGATCATTCTATTGGTTATGCCGTATTCATAAAAAATTAAACATTACACATTGTTGGAATTTTTTTGAGACTAGTCATGGAAAAGGAGAGCACGATAGTGCAAGGGCATGCATAAAATGAGTATTTCGAAGGTATCAATTGAACCCTCATGCCAATCGATTTGAATCCATTGAACAAGTTTTTGAATGGTGCAAAATGGTGCTAACCCATGAATATAATCCGTCAAGGGATGTGCGCATGCGTGTCTATATATAAATGTTACATGTATGTACACAAGATATATAAATTTGAACGTGTTCAAATTTATATTCAATCTTCAATCATTTTCTTGAGAGATTTCAAGTTAACAAGTTATTGTCTTGTGCAGGTTTCTTTGGTATGTTGGAATCGAATATGTAAATAGATCAATCCCATATGACACCAGTACAATACCTGGGACACGAAAAATACATTCATTTAAAACAAACCATTTTCAAAATGGATTTGCATTTGATAGAAGAAATGACTCTTGTTTTTGTTTAGTTTGCATAGAGGACAAAAAATCCATAGATATTTGCGAGAACAAAAATTAAGAATATGTTAAATCTTGGAGACATACTAAACTTAATGTAAAAGGGAAAATGCCACTTGCAAGCTAAGAGGATATGGAATCAAATGAAACTATAGTGTTAGTTGATGGCGATAGAGTTTCTGATCTTGTTAGAGAAGGTGAAATTGTTATGTTAAAATTTTTTCAAATAACTTGTAGATGTACTTGTGTGATAATCTAACACAAATTATTTGTTGTCCAATATATCCAATTAATTGCAAGAGATTTTTTTCCATGGTTGCACCTGTAGACAACACTGAAAACGTGAAATATTATTTGATGCGATGCATGGAACAAAAGATGAGGCTATTAGAAGATTTTGATGATAATATTTTTATATATGAAAGAGGATCCATTGTATTGAAAGGATATTTTTTTCAAGAAACCCATCAAACCAATACTCATGTTCACTTTCAAGACTACCAGTCAAATGTCACAAGTTGTCAATATAGTCATTTGGTATGTGCAGTGCGCATAAAGTTAATAGAAGTTCAATAATAAAAAAAAAACAAATTAGAAAATTGAAAATATCCAAAGTCGATCATGAACGAATAATTGAAGAAGGAATACCATTACAGTGTTTTTAAACAAGTAACACGTGTACATTCCATAAATTTTATTTTTCATTGAAAGTACATTCCAGATTTTGATGACTTGTTTTGACTATATTCAAACATATTTCCAAATATGATATTTATAAAAATGGTACATGTATAAAAAAATCTAGATCATTCTTAAAAAACACAAATAAAATATGGTTCAACCATATTTTATCTGTGTTTTTCAACCATTACACCAATAATATTTTCTATTGTGTTTTTCAACCATTATATTTTCTATTGTAATAATATCTTGTTTCAAATTTTAACTCATTCCGATTTTTATTTTATTTTATGAGCATTATATAAATTAAAGTTGAATTGAACATATTTTTTATTTTGAATATTTTGAGAATTTTATTTTATCGTTAACACACAAACCAAAAAAGAGTTGAACATCTATTCTATCTCAAGATTTTATTGTATAAACATTACCTATAATTAATTTGAATATCTCTTCTACCTAATTATTGTAATTTGAACATCTAGTTTATCCTTGATTTGAGAGCATTGACTTCTTTTTGGATTTTATTTTATTAAGGGTATATGAACGTTTAGGTGAATATCTCTTATAGCTTTAGCATTTTTTTAATGACTACATTTTCTAATATACATATACTAAAGCTAAAGATAAAACTAAAGAAGAGTTTGAATCTCTTCCATTTTAAGGTTTTATTTTATTGTCACATCATTTTGAGAATTTGATTTTATCGTTAACACACAAGCAAAAAAAGAGTTGAACATCTCTTCTATCTCAAGATTTTTTTTGATATCTCTTCTACCTAATTATTGTAATTTGAACATCTTTTCTATCCTTGATTTGAGAGCATTGGCTTCTTGTAGGAACCAAATTTAATTTAACATCTAGTAATTCTACAATAAGACAGTAATTTCTAGTGGGTTTATGAAAGTTCAATAATTCCATAATATTTTAACGCGTACGCATGTAAATTTAACAATCAATAATAAATTTAATAACAAATTAATACAAAAACAATGCATAATTCTAAATAAATACCTGAACCTGATGCTAAATACCCTCTGTTTGTCCAAACGCCTTCTTGACCGCTGCTGCACCGTAAAACACTGCCCAAAACCGTTCCTCCCTGCCAACTAGGTAGCTCCCTAGCTCCAGGATATCAACGGATATCCTAGCCCCCATGCCCAAAACCCCCAGCAACTCCGGTGCACTGTATCAATCCCACTCACAAAATTTCACCTCCCTCTCTACAAATCCCATAGCTCCCAAAATCCATCTCCCAACCTCCGTAGAATAATCTCCCATCCAACTCCTTCCCTTCCTTATCCCTCCTTCATCGACTCTCCTCCCCCATTTACTCCCTACCTAACCCATTTATTACTCTTATCCTTTCTCGTTAATGTTTTTATCTTCTCGGGATTCATAGGTTATCCCTTGTTGTATATGCAACCATTTTATATCATATACCATTAATCTATTAAATCCATTACGTAAGTTATTAAATGTAGTTTGTAATTAAATTATTAATTAATTAATTACAATTATATCTTTTAATTAATTAATAAATCACTTAATTAATATCATTAAATCATCTTTGTTTAATTAATACCTTGTTAACACAATTAACCCCCTAATTAGTTTTACTTTATTATTTCTTAAACATTTATCCAACTAGGGTC
The DNA here is from genome assembly GCA_000966675.3 of Picea glauca. Lineage (NCBI taxonomy): Eukaryota > Viridiplantae > Streptophyta > Pinopsida > Pinales > Pinaceae > Picea > Picea glauca. Next base: position 820,004 of record JZKD02S1729853.1, on the reverse strand, counting down.
GTTACATACACCCACCCTTCAGGAAACTTTGTCCCGAAGTTAAGGTATCTTATGATACAACGAAAAAGAG
>JZKD02S1729853.1:788107-808132 GCA_000966675.3 Picea glauca | reverse complement strand
ATAATCAAAGTCTGAATAGTTACACTGTAAAATACATAAGTTCCACATCCATTTTAGGATGATAACAAAACCTAAGACATTTAACTCCAAAAATCTAGACTCTAAGCCATCACTTTAAGATAAATCACTTCATACATGAAATTCAAAAATAAAAAATTTACAATTCAAATATGAGAAATAATACATAATTCAAAAATTGTGATTAAAAGAAAATTGACATACATACCAAAAGAGTGAATATGTCATCCTCCAACATACTCTTTCCCACAAAATATATTGTAAACATATTTTCCACCAAATATAATTTAGACATCTGTAAAAATAAAAAAAAATAATAAAAAAACAACACATGTTAACATATATACTGTAACTAAATATTAAATAAACAATAAGAAATAATAACATAACCAACCACTTAAGAGTACATGATTTAAACAATTTGTAAATCTTATCTAAAATCTTAAAAAAAATTAAAGAGAAAAAATATGTTCTTGGTAAAAAAAAAAATGAATTAGAGTTAGATAATAATATGAAAATAAATATAGAACTGTGTATGAAGAAAGTTCACAAATATCCATATTAAGTCATTCTTCCAATGAAATACTTATCTCCTTCTGGATAAGGTCTCAAATACTTCAGATGAAATTCTCCTTGTGGATAAGGTCCCAAATCCTTCAGGTGAAATTCCCTTTCTGGATAAGGTCCCAAATCCTTCAGGTGAAATTCTCATCCAGGAGATGTTATCGTGTTCTTAGTAAAAAACATTGTGAGTTAGAGTTAGATAATAATATAAAAATAAATATAGAACTGTGTATGAAGAAAATGAACACAAATCTCCATATTAAGTCATTCTTCCAAAGAAATACTTATCTCCTTGTGGATAAAGTCCAAAATCCTTCAGGTGAAATTCTCCTTGTGGATAAAGTCCCAAATCCTTCATAAATTCTCATCCTAGGTGATGTTATTTGATCATATTTACACAACAATAAAATACTGATCTCCTTAGCAGTTAAATTCTTCTCTCTTCTTCTTTTGCAGTGGTCATATAATCAAATTCCACGATGCCCTTTCAAATTAAAGGACTCATAAATCTCCATATTAAGTCATTCTTCCATAAAACTACTTATTATCTAAAAAAGTTCATAAATCATAATTTTAAAAACCATTCTTCCGGAAAATTCTTATCTCCTCTTTCTTCGGTGGAATAAATGTTCTGATATAATCTTGCATGTACATGAAGAAAACACAAATCTGCACATGTATATTAAGTCCTTCTTCAAAAACCATTTAAATGGGATGCATTCATATTAGATATAATGAAATGATCTTTGAAATTATGTGAGCAAGCTCACATATACAATATGTGTGAGCTTATTTGTAAATATAATTGAATGTTGGTTTTTGTGATTAGTAACCACTTTTGTTAAGAGTTTGACAATACCCTGGCAAAAAGGAATTCACTTCATCGTATGTAGAAAACACAAATTTGTCCATACTACGCCATTCTTGGACAAGAAAGCAAGGAATTCAATCGAGAAAAATTTAGAAACTCTCTTTTCTGATGTGGGATAGAGTCTGTTATCAAATATTCAAACATGTTCCAGTTCAAAATTAGGTCTTCATCATGATCTAACCTTAAATAATTTTGAATGTATATCATTTAAGACAACGATAAACTTATCTAGGGGTTATATATATTTCAAAATAATTGATCAAATCGTTGAATAGGAAAGGCTGAACTAAAAATTTGAGAAAACAAAAATTTGATAAAAGTCAAGAACATACATTTATGAATCATCCTGAATGGACACATCCTTCCCATATCTGGGTGCTTCCTTCGCTTCCTCCTCAATCCCAATCTCCCTCCCCAACACACTCTCAGGTACTCTCTTCTCCACATTAGCCTATATAACACATTTCAAATTTGAAAATTTAAAAAATTACATTTAAATGATTATAACACATTAAATTTAAATGATTTTAAGACATTAAATGATACCTGTGAACTCCCACCCTCTTCAAACTCTCCCAATGAGAATTGAGACAAGTCTTCCCAAGTAGTAGGAGATGGATAAGGATCTGTGAACAACACAACTAATAACTAAATATAGGATTCAATGTGTTCACAATTATACAAAATTATAAATGTTTTTGATCTCTTATTCAAAAGAGTGGAGATTGAACAACTATTAGAGAACACGTACCTGATTCAACCCATTCAAATTTAAACTTGTCGAGTCAAGTCCCCTACCGACTGGAGATTCGTTTAATATATCTCCAAACTCTAATTAATGGCAAGAAGAACTCGATTATTTCTATAGAGACAGTGATATCTAAATCTAGAACTAGAAGTAGACTATTATAAAATGCGTCAAAAATTTCCTAAATAGAACATATACCAATCTGTAATTCGGGTCATCATTCTGAATGACCTTCTTCCAACCATCTCTGCAAAATTTTGCATACTCCAAAACATCTTCTGCTGACATTGTATCTAACTCCGCATCTATTTTATCAACAAATGTGCCCTGGGAATTGGCTTTTGCTTGCTGATGCTTCATGCCAACATCAACACCATAAAAAATAGCTTCCAAATTTTCCTCGATTGCAGTCCTGGCCTCTTTTCCAAGTTTTGATGTATCCTGGAACTTTGAAAGTGAAGCAAATGCCCCTATTGGGCGAGGTACTAAAGGTTGTGGAGGCCTCGACAATGTCACACTTCGATATGCCCCTTTGCGATCATATGTATGTCATTTACTAGTCCCATAATATTTGGATGATAGACTAGTATAATCAGGTTTTATGTGCAAGAAAAACTCTGCAAAAAAGTGTCTTGCAAAATAGTGTGGAACCTCATCGTTCCATGACAATTTCCTATATGCCACTAAAAATATGTTATACAGATGTCCGACAAAGTCAGGGTGCTTAAAATATTGCACCTTCAACATCTTCCACTTTGGGCCCTCTTTGAAATTGAACATGGAAATGACGTCTTATTTTGAAACTCTATTTTTATTGCCTCCCATTTATCAGGACCCATCACCTCTGACTTTCGCCGCCTCATTAGATCGACAAAACTATCAGTGGTTGGCCCCATCTTCTGATATGCATCCATAAAGTTTCCCAATGAATGCAAACAATTTGCAAACTTTGCTTTCTCTCCTAAGGGAGTTCTGTAACATCCCTCTCTAGCGCACTGAGCAAACTTATTCTTTGAGGACACTTGCTCGCAAGTGATTCAGATTATTATGCTATTAAAACTTTTGACTTTGATTATGATGCATTATGGGTTGATGACATGATTTTTTACTACATTGACATAGAAAGGTGCTATTGACTAGGTTTTACTGAGTGTGGAGGGTTTTGGACCCTAAGGATGCAGAGGTATTGATGGAACCCCTTGGACTCTAGATCCAGTCAGGGAGTGTGCCATTGGGGTTTGATTGTTTTACTGTGATATTAGTGCATCTGACTTGATGATAGGATATGGATATGTTCTGACATGATTTTTTGATGATGCAAGATGACGATAGCTTGCCGACTAGACTCACATATGGAGTAAAGGGGATGCACACAACTACCAGAGATATTGAGGTAGAGGTGTGGACAACAGCCCTGCCACAACCTACTAGCACTCCCGCCATGGCTCGAACTGTAGATTAACGATTACCTAGTTCGAGAGGACCCACGATTCCATGAGGGTAGACTGCGACAGTCACTCATGATGATTCTAAGGGGTGCGCAATAAGGCGAGGGCCTTATTCCTTAGAGGCCCTTAGTCTTCCACAAGTTCACCTGGCAGAGTGTTGACTCCAGGGGTTATAGATGTCTACCAAATCAATCAAGAGGTGAGTGGCACCCTTGGAGCACGTGGTGCATCCTAAAGGGCACGTCGGGCAAGAAAAATGAAGAGTGTCGAGTGTCACCCATGGAGCACGTAGTGCGTCCTGAAGGGCACATTGCACAAGGGAACAGATGAGGCGAGTGGTACCCTTGGAGCACCTAGTGCATCTTGAAGGGCACGTCGCGTTGATGATGATAGAGGGATGAACCTAGATGGACCTAAGACAAATAACATGTTAAGAATTTTTAAAACAATTTCCTTAATTAAATGTCGCCCAGCACAAAATCCAAGTTCAATTTCTAAAATTACGCTAGGGGTAAAATTTTGTCTACCTTTAGAAAAATAATAAATAAATAAAAATAAATAAAATAAAATAAATAGATAAAATAAAATAAAATAATAAAATTTAAAATAAAAACCACTTAAGTAATAATTATGGTATTCATAAAATTTTGTAACATGAAGGGAGTAGGAAATTAAATTATTCATAAGAAATAAAATCTATGATATAAAATGTAAAGAGGGAATTAATTATTTTATCTTTTGATAATTTAAAAAGATACTAAATTAATGATAAAAGGGACAAGGGGTTAAATTCCACACCTGCCTTTTTGAGTTCTAAGTAAAAGGGGAAAGAGGGAAAATCAAAAAAATAGGAAACTAGGGAAAAGAGGCAGGGGACACCTTAAGAATCTACCATTTAAGAGATTTCAAATTTTAACTGAATTAGCAATTTCATAATAGGGAAAGCCTTTAAAACCTGTAAAGGAATTTGGGGACAACTAGGAGTGATTCTAGGAGTAACTCTAGGTGGGTGAGGGAAATAAGATAGTTAATTAATTAAATAAATTAAATAATGGAGGAATGAAGGGGATGTGTGACACTTGTATGGAGAAGAATTTTTAGGAATTTAGTTTTAAAACTCTAATTAAATGAGATTTTAGGAAAGAGAGGAAGTTTGAAACTCTATAAAATGAAGGAAGGAGAAAGAGGAAGGATCATGTTCTGTTTGCGTAACGTTACGTTGTAAAATTATCGACTTGAATGATTTACTTATGGGATTTGGGATGCCCATCTCGGAGAGGAGTGGTAGCTTGGCCTTGCAAGGCGAGCTAGGAGCTAGACTAAATCTTTGGATAGTGTGTGTGGCCCCTTTGCAGCTCGGGGGGCTAAGGGGGAAGTAGAGTACCCCTAGCATTGGCTGAGAGGTATTGGTGAAGTCTCAACGGTAGGTGAGAGGGAGTTGCACGGAGCGCACATACGTCACATGGAGCGAGCGAACAGGCAACAATACACTTTCTTTGTTTGAATGGTAGAATGTTGCAGGTTTTATGAATGGATCTGCATGTTGATTATGTAAGTATATTGGATGTTAGATTGATAACTGAAATTTTCTCAACCTAGCTCTTGGGTTTTCGTCTCCTATGGCCTTGTTTTGTGCATGTCGTGACCGCCCTATGTGTCAATTGTGACCTTGAGGTTGTTTACCCTTTGTCCATATCTCACCAGTCCTTGCCTGAGCAGTCAGTCAAGAGCCTGATCTAGGATCGTCGTCTTATCGTTAAAAGACCTATGGATCTCAACACCCTGCTTTTCTGTGCGAGGATGGTGAGCGAAGAAAGTTCCCGTAGTCGTCTACCCTCACTCTTGCTTGATTGATGGTCAGTGCACCTTCCGGTTTGAGTACTTCTATCGCAATTATAACCCCTATCCTGGAATTTTTAACTGTGCATTTTCCTGCGTGGACGGATAAATTAGCAATCCGAAGTTTTATGTGTTGATGGAGAATTATGATGTTGTGTCTTGCTTATGATTTATTTGCACTGTGTTTTTTTTTCTTTCTCTCCCACCTTTTTGCTTCTGCGAGGCAGAGTATTGTTCCTTTATGTTTTTTTTATATGCCATTCCTCCCTTCCCGTGATTTGATGTATCCAATCCTTGGTTTAGATAATGTTCTACTTTAGCTCTCGTGTTTTTTTTTACTGTTATCTCTTATCTCGGGTTAATGTAACAAAAAAAAGGGGGGGTTGTATTCGCCTGTCATAACCATGGATTTCGTTGAATTCTCAGCTAAATTCCCTAGGCTCATCGCTGGAATGATGCCACATCTTGAGTTGGTTAATTAGGACTTTTACCTCTGAAGACTCTATAAACTGGTATTTTTGTTTTAGTTGAAATTACTTCTGCAAATGGTTTTTATGAGAAGGTTGTATTAATAAATAACTCTGCAAAATTGTTTTTATGCAAGGGCTGAATTAACGTAACTCTTCGATTGTTCTATGAATGGATGTATGGACATTTTCTCTACAAACCGTGTTGTGTTTTCATTGAATTTACTTCTGCAAAATGGTTTTAGGCAAAGGCTGAATTATAATAACTCTGCAATTGTTTTTGAAATGGCTGTATGGACATCTCCTCGACAAAATCGTATTGGTGTATCCATGTATTTACTTTTGTGGATTGTTTATGTGTAACGGATGTGTAATCCTTTCCTATGCCAATGTATCTACATATTGGTAGTTGTAATACAACTTGGCGATTTGGTATTATGTCTTACAACTCTTGTAACTCTGTGATTTGGTAATACAACTCTCCACTCATGCTTTTCCAGAACCCTCCCATGCGTCATGCTCATCGTGGATTGGAGCTTGGAATCCAGAGCGAGCCTCCACTCTTGACATAAAGCTCTGTATTATCAACACCTCCCATGCCTCATCTTCTGGAGCTTTGCATGCCTTCCCTGCCTACGAGTCGACCACTGTTCCTTTGCATGAGGTTAGTCTCCCCGCAGTTGATTCGATGGATGATTAAATTGTTCGATGGATGGGTGATTATTTCTCCCTCATCCAAAGTTTAATGTGCATAGGAAGATCTCCTTATGGATTGCCTTAACGTAGGCAGCGATGTCTCTTTTAGACAACAATTCTGTCTTTTGCGCCCTTCACCTTACTTTCTTCATTTTCCATCTTTAATGTCAAACTTATCCTTGGGCAGCAAGTTTAGTACTCTACGTGTTTTACGATTAATGAGGCTATTACTAATATTATATATAATGGTATTAATGTTAGATATAATATTAATAATGTTATTAATATTATATTATAATGGTATTGATGCTATATATATTTGTCGAATTGTAAACTTAGATTGGTTATATTGATTAAACTATGATTTAAATTTTGCTAGAATTAGATTGTAAGTTAGTTAATACTTAGATTAATATGGATGTTAGAATGATGATTATTCCTTTCGATGTTACTTCCCTTATTAATTTATTCAAATAATATGGACATTAGAATAATATGTTGGTAGGTTAAGGGTTGTGTACCTTCCATCCAGGTTTATATCTTTTAGACTTGTCGATTTATGTTCTTGTGTGTGGATAGGAGAAAGACATGTAAATGATTATGAGGTTGATCATAAGACATTTCTTCTTGATCATCTCTTGGCCATTGTTGTGTAACCTTCATGTTAGCTAAATATATCAAATTCTTATGATTATTAGTTGATCGACAATTGCACATTAAGGATTAACGATTAAGTTAATTACTTGCACCACAAAATTAACTGGTTGAGGATCTGTTAAGTAGAGGGACTCCTTGTGTGGACTGGAAGTAAATTAAAGTGTATGTTTCTTTTCCATATTAAACCTTTTGCGCACAAAAAAAATTAACTCATGGAATGGTTGTTTAGTATTAGGACTGATCGCGTTATGAAAGTTGTCTATATGTTGATTTAACATCTTATTTCTTACTCATTTAAATTGTCAACGTTTGATGGATTAATAACTAGATTTTCTTGCGCCCCAAAATTAAGTTAAAATTGATTAAGGTATGCATTATTAATGTAATAAATGATGGTATAGAATTTTAGACTTCTTGCGCAAATGGATTGTAATAAATGATGGTCTTAGACTTTAGTCTTTAAGCGTGTAATGAAAACTTGTTTATGGATGGTTGCATTTGGTGACTAGGCATTGCACCTCAAATAACTGAAAATGCTTGCGCCTTGGATTTGATGTGGCCTATTATGTGTTAGGTGAATGGTTACCCTTGCGCCTTGATTATTGATGATTAGAAATGATTTTTTTATGATATCGACGATCGTAGACTCTGTTTTTAGCTAGTTTCTTGGATTGATTGTGTCGGGCGGGATTTAGACACCTCCTTGTTCCTCAGAATAGTCGCCATCCCCGAGACTTTAAATGGTCAAAATTGATGGGAACCTGGGCTTGAGCATTTCTTATGTGTCCTAGAGGTCCTAAAAATTGTAGGGTAGGATGGGAGGGTAGTCATTTTTATTCTTGTCGATTGAATGTCGTACTTTGCTTCCAGGTCATTGATGTTCTTCTATGTTGGGTCGTCATGTTGTTCTTGCGTGAGTTGCTTGCGTCATGTTCATCGTCATGTTGCGACATTGAGTATAAAGTCTTTATTACCCTTGTACACACCCACACACAAAAAAATAATTGCACTTGTTATGAGAGGTTGATGTCATACGAGACAAGAGGTTCGTCACATATGGTATGAGAGCGGGTTTTTCCCTGCGACTGCGGATCGCCAAGATTTCCACTATAGTAAACCCGTCAGTATTAACCCTTTTGTTAAGTAAAAACCTTAAAGTGTCCTCGTGGAGATATCACTTAGAGGGCGCCCCTGAGGGTCCACAACGTGCAATAGCTAGAACCTTTAGCATCCTCCGAGATCTCGAGAGAGATGAGTTCTAGCATCCATGAGTATCACGGACAATGGTGTCATTGAATCATAGTTGTAGAGCAAGGTGTGTGCTTCACACTTTGTGTCCATGACCTCCAACATGATAGTCCACATGGTGGTGTTTCGACTGAAAGGAAGCGCTCTTTTATGGCGGAAGACACTCCTGCCCCTTTTGAACTTGGTCGTCGGCGACGTGTCATGGGAACTGTTTGAGGGATGGTTCCAGGAGAGGTATGTTACTAAGGAATTTGTTGAGTGTCATCTCAATAGGTTCGACACCTTGCGACGAGGTAGCCCCATGGTGCCCAAGTATGAGGCCCATTTTGGAGCTGCTTGATATGCTCCGCACCAAGTTACCTAGAAATGTAAGGTCAAGAAGTTTGAGTTGGGCCTTATTGTTAGAATTCATCTTCGACTTTAGGCTCTAGGAGTACTGGACTGAAGAAGGGGTGTTGGATGTGTGGGGAGCCACCCTACTAGCACGATTACCCTGTGGAGAGGACCAGAGCATCTGGATCAGCTAGACCCACTACCATGGGAGATATGGGCAAGGCCCATCGGATACATGTAGCGGTGAACAGCCACCTAGCAGAGCATCAGTCAATTGTGCTCGAGACGATAGGTATCGTCACTGACCAGACCCTCAGTATTTTGATAGATCTCGATGCTACCAAGATTTTCATTTCTGGTGCAGTGCTAAAAAGGATTAAGGTAAAGGCAGTCGAACAGGATGAGTTTAGCTTCGTGAAGATGGCTTCAAGAGCCAAACAAAAGGTTGGAGAAAGGGTTACGGGATGTATCCTTAACTTGGGAGATTTTTTCACCAGGGCCAACCTGTACGTCATGATTTTAGGATCTTATGACGTCATGATTGGTATGGACTGGTTGGAATCGCATGAGGTGATACTCAAATGTAAGATGAAATGGATGAGCTTGGTCGATGACAAGGGACAGAGACATGTGTTTGTAGGATGGAACCAGGGAATTTCCTTGAGGTTCATCTCTTCCTTGCACTTCGAAAGAGCATGCGCAAGGGCTGCAAGCTTTATGAAATCCTTGCGTTAAACGAGAAAGGAGTAGTGGAGGGTCTAGAACACCTTCCAGTGGTGAGAGAGTTTGTGGATGTATTTCCAAAGGAGCTACCTGCGGTGCTACTGAAAATGGAATTGGATTTTACCATAGACCTAAAACCGAGGACTAAACTGATAGCAAGAACACCTTATCGGATGTCGACCCCAGAGTTACAAGAGTTGAAAATGCAACTGAAGGGGTTTTTGGACCTAGGACTGATATGTCCAAGCGTGTCACCATGGGGTGTGCCTATTATTTTTATATGAAAGAGGGATGGATCATGGAGGCTCTGCATTGACTAACATCAATTGAACAATGCCACAATCAAGAATCAGTATCCGTTACCGAGAATCGATGATCTGTTCGATCAAATGAAGGGTGCAATGGTATTCTCCAAGATCGATTTGTGATCAGGGTATCACCAATTACGGATCAAGGAGGATGAAGTCCATAAGACCACCTTTAAGATGAGGTTTGGAAATTATGAGTTTACTGTTTTACTATTTGGACTGACAAATGCCCCAGGAGTATTTATGAGTTTGATGAATGGGGTGTTCCGTGAGTACTTGGACAAGTTTTTCCAAGTATTCATTGATGATATTTTGATCTACTCTTGGACGATGGAGGAGCATGATGAGCACTTGCACTTGGTACTGCAGTGTCTGTGAGAGCACAAATGGTATAGGAAGTTGTTCAAAGGATCATTCTATCAAACGAAGATTCACTACTTAGGGTATGTCATCTTCGGCGAAGGCGTCGCTGTGGATCCAACAAAGTTTGAGGCTATCATGGAATGGCCTGCACCGACGAATGTATCAGAAGTGTGTAGCTTCATGGGTTTAGAAGGATACTATCGATTGTTCGTCGATGGATTTTCGAAGATAGCAAATCCGATCATGAAATTGCAGAAGAAAAACAAGAAGTTGGTTTGGACCGAGAAATGCGCAGAAGCATTTCAGAGGCTTAAGGAGTTGTTGACAACAACACCGATACTAAAGGTCCGTGACATGGACCTGGACTTCTTGGTATGTACTGATGCATCCAAGGAGGGCTTAGGCAGGGTATTGATGTAAGACAGATGAGTGATTGCTTACATTTTGAGGAAACTAAGAAGGCATGAGGAGAACTACGCAACACATGATTTGGATTTGTTAGCCATCATATATGCCTTGAAGGTTTGGAGACACTACCTTGTTGGATGAAAATTTGAACTAAAGACTGACCACTGTGGACTACAACACATTTTTACGCAAAGTGACCTGAATGCGCGACAATGGCGTTGGTTGGAATTGCTTAGTGAGTACAACCTCGAGATTACTTACATAAAAGGAACAATGAACAGAGTGGCAAATGCATTGAGTCGGAGACCAGACATCTTTTCAGTGTTGCCTCTTCCGAAGAATCTATGTGAAAAGATTCTAACTTTAGAGTGTGATGATGACTGGTACAAAGAGGTTGAGGGTTTTATCAGACAAAACACAATGATTGTACCACGATTTGAGGGTTTTTCATTTGTTAGCAATGGTTTATTGAGGTTTAAAATTCGAATCTATGTACCGCCAAATGATGAGTTGAGGATGTTGATCCTGAGCGAGGCTCATAGAGCAGTTTACATTTTACATGTCTCACTCGGGAGTCACGAAGATGAGGGTAGACCTTAAACCCTTATTTTTCTGGAAGGGAATGAAGGCTGACATAGTCAACTATGTGGCCAGATGTCTAGAATGTCAGCAAGCAAAGGCTGAACATAGACACCCAGCAGGATTACTACAACCACATGCTATTTCAGAATCGAAATGGGAGGTTATTTCGATGGATTTTATTGTTGGATTTCCACTGATGGCAAGGAGACATGACTTGATTTTTGTAGTAGTAGACACTCTGATGAAGAGTGTTCACTTTATTCCTATGCGTACAATGTATCAGGCACCCGACATAGCTAGATTTTTCATTAGTGATATTGTGAGGCTGCATGGCGTTCCTAAGAGGATTATATCTGATCGAGGATCGGTGTTTACTGGATGACTTTGGACGAGTTTCCAAGAGGCCTTGGGAGCCCAACTTAACTTTAGTACTGCGTATCACCCAGAGACTGACGGGCAGACCGAACGAATGAACAAGACCATGGAGGACATGTTGTACATGTACGTGATGGACCATCAAAAGAATTGGGAGGAATTCTTGGTATTAGTGGAGTTCACTTACAACAACAATTACTAGAGCACCATTAAGATGGCACCTTTCAATCTTCTTTACAAGCGACCGTGTCAGACGCCTTTGAGTTGGGATCAGGTTGAGGATAGGGTCCTGGTGGGACCAGAAGTGATCCAAGAAATGGAAGAGAAAATGAAAACACTAAGACAAAGGATTAAAGAAGCATGGGATCGACAAAAGAGTTATGCTGATGCACACCGTGTCGACCGTAGTTACGAGGTCGGTGATCGAGTCCTCTTGGAGGTTAAACCGCATAAGAGTTTGATCAAGTTTGGGTAAGGAGATAAACTCTGTCCTAGGTTCGTGGGACCTTTCGAGATTATGGAAAGAAAGGGGCTCGTGGCCTATCAACTAGCCTTGCCTGATTCCTTGAGGTGTATGCACAATGTCTTTCATGTCTTTGTTTGAGACATTATGATTAGTGATCCTACACATGTTTTAACTTGAGCACCTTGTAGTGTCGGACGAGGGTGCACTCACGGTTGAGCCGATCCACATCTTGGATCATTGCATTTGATAGTTACGACGTTGAACAGTAGATCAGGTCAAGGTCCATTGAGACAACTATAGTCTGCACTCGGCGACCTGGGAGGACAAATATGATATGCCCCAACAGTTTCCATTTTTGTTTGATAGATAGACATATGATACTGTGATACACTTTATTTTAGCATATTACTGTGAAACTTAGGGATGAAGTTTAGACCAAGAGGGGGTGTATGTAACATCCTGCTCTGGCGCATTGAGCAAACTTATTCTTTGAGGACACTTGCTCGCAAGTGATCCAGATTATTATGCTATTAAAACTTTTGACTTTGATAATGATGCATTATGGGATGATGACATGATGTTTTACTACATTGACATAGACAGGTGCTATTGACTCGGTTTTACTAAGTGTGTAGGGTTTTGGACCCTGAGGATGCAGAGGTATCGATGGAACCCCTTGGACTCTGGATCGAGTCAGGGAGTGTGCCATTGGGGTTTGATTTTTTTACTGTGATATTAGTGCATTTGACTTGATGATAGGATATGGATATGTTCTGACATGATTTGTTGATGATGTAGGTTGACGATAGCTTGCTGAACAAACTCACATATGGAGTAAAGGGGACACACACAACTACCAGATATGTTGAGGGAGAGGTGTGGACAGCAGCCCTGCCACAGCCTACTAGCACTCTCGTCATGGCTCGAACTGTAGGTTAACGATTAACTAGTTCGAGAGGACCCACGATGTCGTGAGGGAAGACTGCGATAGTCGCTTAGGATGATTCTAAGGGGCGCGCAATAAGGCAAGGGACTTATTCCTTAGAGGCCCTTAGTCTCCCACAATTTTACCTAGCGGAGTGTTGACTCTAGGGGTTATAGATGTCTACCAAATCAATCAAGAGGCGAGTGGCACCCTTGGAGCACGTAGTACGTACTGAAGGGCACAACGCACAAGGGAACAGATGAGGCAAGTGGCACCCTTGGAGCACCTAGTGCGTCCTGAAGGGCACGTCCCGTTGATGATGATAGAGGGATGAACCTAGATGGCCCTAAGACAAATAAAATGTTAAGAAATTTTAAAACAATTTCCCTAATTAAATGTCACCCAGTACAAAATCTAAGTTCTAAGTCTAAAATTACGCTTGGGGTAAAATTTTGTCTACCTTTAGAAAAATAATAAATAAAATAAATAAATTTAAATAAAATAAATAGATAAAATAAAATAAAATAATAAAATTTAAAATAAAAGCCACTTAAGTAATAATTATGGTCTTCATAAAATTTTGTAACATGAAGGGAGTAAGAAATTAAATTATTCATAAGAAATAAAATCTGTGATATAAAATGTAAAGAGGGAATTAATTATTTTATCTTTTGATAATTTAAAAAGATACTAAATTAATGATAAAAGGGAAAGGGGTTAAATTCCACACCTGCCTTTTTGAGTTCTAAGTAAAAGGGGAAAGACGGAAAATAAAAAAAATAGGAAACTAGGGAAAAGAGGCAATATAAAAAGGAAAAAGGAGAACTTAAGGGAAAAAACGGAAAGTCAACTTAGTAAAGAATCTACCATTTAAGAGCTTTCTAATTTTAACTGAATTAGCAATTTCATAATAGGGAAAGCCTTTAAAACTTATAAGGGAATTTGGGGACACCTAGGAGTGATTCTAGGAGTAACTCTAGGTGGGTGAGGGAAATAAGATAGTTAATTAATTAAAGAAATTAAATAATGGAGGAATGAAGGGGATGTGTGACACTTGTACGGAGAATTTTTTTTAGGAATTTAGTTTTAAAACTCTAATTAAATGAGATTTTAGGAAAGAGAGGAAGTTCGAAACTCTATAAAATGAAGGAAGGAGAAAGAGGAAGGATCATGTTTTGTTTGTGTAACGTTACGTTGCAGAATTATCGACTTGAATGATTTACTTGTGGGAGTTGGGATGCCCAGCTCGGAGAGGAGTGGTAGCTCGGCCTTGCGAGGCGAGCTTGGAGCTAGACGAAATCTATGGATAGTGTGTGTGGTCCCTTTGTGGCTCGGGGGGCTAAGGGGGAAGTAGAGTACCCCTAGCATTGGCTGGGAGGTACCGATGAAGTCTCAACGGTCGGCGAGTGAGAGTTTCATGGAGCGCACAGACGTCACAAGGAGCAGGCGAACATGCAACGGTACACTTTCTTCATTTGAATGGTAGAATGTTGTAGGTTTTATGAATGGATCTGCATGTTGATTATGTAAGTAGATTGGATGTTAGATTGATAACTAAAAATTTTTCAACCTAGCTCTTGGGTTGTCGTCTCCTATGGCCTTGTTTCCCACCTGTCCTTACCACCTTTTGTGTCAATTGTGACCTTGAGGTTGTTTACCCTTCGTCCATAGCTCACCAGTCCTCGCCTGAGCAGTCGGTCAGGAACTTGATCTACGCTTGTCGCCTTAGCGTTAAAAGACCTATGGATCTCAATGCCCTGCTTTTCTGTGTGAGGATGGTGAGTCAAGGAAGTTCCCGTAGTCGTCTACCCTCACTCTTGCTTGATTGATGGTCAGTGCGCCTTCTGGTTTGAGTACTTCTGCCGCGGTTATAACCCCTATCCCAGAATTTTTAACTATGCATTTTCCTGCGTGGACGGATAAATTATTAATCCAGAGTTTTATGTGTTGATGGAGAATTATGACGCTGCATCTTACTTATGATTTGTTTGCACCGTGTTTTTTTTTTTCTTTCTCTCCCACCTTTTTGCTTCTGCAAGGCAGAGTATTGTTCCTTTATGTTTTTTCTCTATGCCATTCCTCCCTTCCCGTGATTTGATGTATCCAATCCCTGGTTTAGATAACGTTCTACTTTAGCTCTTGTGTTTTGTTTTACTGTTATCTCTTATCTCGTGTTAATGTAACAAAAAAGGGGGGGGGTTGTATTTTCCTGTCATAGCCACGGAAATTCTAAGCTAAATTCCCTGGACTTATCATTGGACTGATGTCGCATCTTGAGTTGGTTAATTAGGACTTTTACCTCTGCAGACTGTGTAAAATCATATTTGTGTTTTAGATGAAATTACTTCTGCAAATGGTTTTTATGAGAAGGTTGTATTAATAAATAACTCTGCAAAATTGTTTTTATGCAAGGGCTGAATTAACATAACTCTGCGATTGTTTTATGAATGGCTGTATGGACATTTTCTCTGCAAATCGTGTTGTGTTTTCGTTGAATTTACTTCTGCAAAATGGTTTTAGGCAAAGGATGAATTATAATAACTCTGCGATTGTTTATGAAATGGATGTATGGACATCTCCTCGGCAAAATCATATTGGTGTATCCGTGTATTTACTTCTGCGGATTGTTTATGTGTAACAGATGTGTAATCCTTTCCTCTGCCAACGTATCTACGTATTGGCGGTTGTAATACAACTCGGCGATTTGGTATTATGTCTTACAACTCTGGTACCTTTGTGATTTGGTAATACAACACTTTGCTCATGCTTTTCCAGTGCCCTCCCATGCGCCACGCTCAACATGAAATAGAGCTTGGAATCCAGCACGAGCTTCCACTCTTGACTTAAAGCTCTGTATTACCCACACCTCCCACGCCTTAGCTTATGGAGCTCTGTGTGCCTTTCGTGCTTGCGAGTCAACCACTGTTCCTCTGCGTGAGGTCAGTCTCCCCGCAGCTAATTCGATGGATGATTAAATTGTTCGGTGGATGGGTGACTATTGCTCCCTCGTCCCGAGTTTAATGCACGTAGGAAGATCTCCTTATGGATTGCCTTAACGCAGGAAACAATGTCTCTTTTAGGCAGTAATTCCATCTTTTGCGCCCTTCACCTTACTTTCTTCATTTTCCATCTTTAATGTCAGACTTATCCTTGGGCAGCAAGTTTAGTACTCTACGTGTTTTACGATTAATGAGGTTATTACTAATATTATATATAATGGTATTAATGTTATATTTAATATTAATAATGGTATTAATATTATATTATAATGGTATTGATGTTATATATATTTGTCGAATTGTTAACTTAGATTGGTTATATTGATTAAACTATGATTTAAATTTTGCTAGAATTAGATTGTAAGTTAGTTAATCCTTAGATTAATATGGATGTTAGAATGATGGTTATTCCTTCCAATGTTACTTCTCTTATTCAATTATTCAAATAATATGGACATTAGAATAATACGTTGGTAGGTTAAGGGTTGTGTACCTTCCATCCAGGTTTATATCTTTCAGACTTGTCGATTTATGTTCTTGTGTGTGGATAGGAGAAAGACGTGTACATGATTATGAGGTTCATCATAAGACATTTCTTCTTGCTTATCTCTTGGCGATTGTTGTGTAACCTTCATGTTAGCTAAATATATCAAATTCTTATGATTATTAGTTGATCAACAATTGCACGTTAAGGATTAATGATTAAGTTAATTACTTGCACCACAATATTAACTGGTTGAGGATCTGTTAAGTAGAGGGACTCCTTGTGCAGACTGGAAGTAAACTGAAGTGTATGTTTCTTTTGCATACAAAACCTTTTGTGCAGAACGAAATTTAACTCATGGAGTGGTTATTTAGTCTTAGGACTGATCGCGTTATGAAAGTTGTCTATATGTTGATTTAACATCTTATTTCTTACTCTTTTAAATTGTCAACGTTTGATGGATTAATAACTAGACTTTATTGCGCCCCAAAATTAAGTTAAAATTGATTAAGGTATGCATTCTTAATGTAATAAATGATGGTTTAGAATTTTAGACTTCTTGCGCAAATGGATTGTAATAAATGATGGTCTTAGACTTTAGTCTTTTAGCATGTAATGAAAACTTATTTATGGATGGTTGCATTTGGTGACTAGGCATTGCACCTCAAATAACTAAAAATGCTTGCACCTTGGATTTGATGTGGCATATTATGTGTTAGGTGAATGGTTACCCTTGCGCCTTGATTATTGATGATTAGAAATGATGGTTTTATGAGATTGGCAATCGTAGACTCTATGTTTAGCTAGTTTCTTGGATTGATTGTGTCGAGCAGGATGTAGACACCTCCTTGTTCCTCAGAACAGTCTCCAGCCCTGAGACCTTAAATGGTCAAAATCGATGGGAACCTGGGCTTGAGTGTTGCTTATGTGTCCCGAAGGTCCTAACCATTGTAGGGTAGGACAAGAGGGTAGTCATTTTTATTCTTGTCGGTTGAATGACGTACTTTGCTTTCAGGTCATTGATGTTCTTCTATGTTGGGTCGTCATGTTGTTTGTGCGTGATTTGCTTGTGTCATGTTCATCGTTTTGTTGCGATGTTGAGTATAAAGTCTTTATTACCCTTCTACACACCCACACACAAAAAATGAATTGCACTTGTTATGAGAGGTTGATGTTGTACGAGACAAGAGGTTCGTCACAAGTTCCAAGACCACCAAATCATTTTCCAACCTATTTTTAACATCTGAGCATCACTCAAGTGTCATTTATTTAGTATTCCCTTCCCATGGAAGTTCATCACCAACATCTGAAGGATAGGTGGACGTAGGCATGTAATCTCTTGTTTCTTGATAATCCAGCCTCTTAAATCCACCTTCATCCTCTGCACCAACATTTGAATCTTTGTGATAGTCACTCCCATTACCAGCCCTTGCTCTAAATTCAATGTCTACACACACATTTGAAAGTAACTTCAAGATTTAACCTCACATAAATATAAATACAAAAAAATACAACAAAAATAAACAAAATCAAAGAAAATTACCAGAAATATTCTCTTGTCCAGAGGTATTCCCTACATTCTCAGGTGTAGGAGTATCGATGCACAACCTATCTAAGAAGGTTGCATGCATAACACTGGCTTGAGCAGGTTCTGTAGTTGATCTATTCGCAAACTCATTTGAAAATATCCTCTGACGAGATTGTTGTTGCTCACTTCAAGTCTCAGTAGAGGAAGGAGTTCTTGTTCTTCCTTCTTGAGAATACCTAGAGCATTTGTGAGGAATGTTTAGAAAATCCCATGTCGACATCTCTCCTCAATATCTATCCACAATGAAGATTTTATCAATAAAAATGTAGAGATGTACACAAGTTCAAGCAATTAAAAACACAGAGATAAATCAAAGTTTTAATCAATCAAGTCGCAGAGGTACTCACTCATTAGAAGGCAAAAAGACTAGACATTCATCCATGAATCAATCAACTCAAAGATAAGTAAGAGGTCTATAAACATCATGGCAAATTCGTATCCTTCACTCATCATCCATGCACAAAAAAGAAGGGCATTTGAATCTATAGGTATTTAAACACCGAAGTGATGACCGTCGATTCGGCTAATGGCCAAATGCTTAGGAACGAACTAATGACTAAAGGGATAAGTGACAAAAGATAAAACCACAATATTTTCATAATAATCAATAAAACCCACACAGAGAAGTCATTGAAATCAGAATTTGGGTTCCCCAAGGGAAATCAATTCAAAAAAACAACAAACAAGGGGATTCATTAAAATTTTTGTATGGTTGGATCCACAAAGATCACATATAATGCAATGCATTAGAATCCCCAAAACAAAGAGTTTATATTCATAACCTCACGCACCCACTAATAACATGAGAAATTTTAGTAATTGGTGCACAACAACTTGTTATGCCTTTAATCTTGGCACATAAGAAATCTTTCTTTACTAAGTGGTGTGCTCTTATCTGATCACAGATTGGATAATGTTATAATATATAACATATGAACTATGCAAATGTTATATTATATAGTTGGATCACTTGAGAGATTTAAGGACAAAGTGTTGGATAGTTGTGGATATGGTTGAACTAAATACATAATTGTGAAATACTTTATGGTCACCTAAAGTTACATAAAGGGACCTAATTGTACTATAAACTAAGGGATTTCTACATTGCGTGGATAACTACCCAAAATTAACTCAATAGCATGTGCATATTCTTTGAACATGGTTCAATCCACTAAGACAACATATATATATTCCTTATAACATTTCTTTAAGAATCATTAAAAGTTCCCTATGGTTGGATCCACTAAAAAAATGTATTATAACATTTCTTTAATATCCCTTAAAAATTCCCGATGGTTGGATCCACAAAGATCACATATAATGAAATGCATTAGAATCCCCAAAACAAAGTGTTTATATTCATAACCTCACACACCCACTAATAACATGAGAAATCTTTAGTAAGTGGTGCACAACAACTTATTATGCCTTTAATCTTGGCACATAAGAAATCTTTCTTTACTAAGTGGTGTGCTCTTATCTCATCACACATTGGATAATGTTATAATATATAACATATGAACTATGCAAATGTTATATTATATAGTTGGATCACTAGAGAGATTTAAGGACAAATTGTTGGATAGTTGTGGATATGGTTGAACTAAATACATAACTATAAAATACTTTATGGTCACTTAAAGTTACATAAAGGGACCTAATTGTACTATAAACTAAGGGATTTCTACATTGAGTGGATAACTACCCAAAATTAACTAAATAGCATGTGCATATTCTTTGAACATGGTTCAATCCACTAAGACAACATATATATATTCCTTATAACATTTCTTTAAGATCCATTAAAAGTTCCCTATGGTTGGATCCACTAAAAAAATGTATTAGAACATTTCTTTAAGATCCCTTAAAAAATCCCTATGGTTGGATCCACAAAGATCACATATAATGCAATGCA
>JZKD02S1729853.1:728896-786444 GCA_000966675.3 Picea glauca | reverse complement strand
TTCCCTATGGTTGGATCCACAAAGACCACATATAATGCAATGCATTAGAATCCCCAAAACAAAGAGTTTATATTCATAACCTCACACACCCACTAATAACATGAGAAATCTTTAGAAAGTGGTGCACAACAACTTGTTATGCCTTTAATCTTGGCACATAAGAAATCTTGCTTTACTAAGTGGTGCACTCTTATCTCGTCACAGATTGGATAATGTTATATTATATAACATATGAATTGTGCAAATGTTGTATGAGGGTTGTTCGTATTCCTAATATAAATTTTGATGAGGTGATGCAAATGTAATATTTGTGAGGCTTAGTTGGAGTTAGAAATCTAGATAAAATATAGTCATATAAGGTGGCAATTCACGTTGATTGAGAGTAATCATGACAATAATTTTAGATGTAAGTGCATCATAACCTATTGTAAGCATAGTAATGTGAGTTTTAATGGGATATATATTAAAAAGAAGATGATTTTGAGTGATTCTTAATTGTCACAAAATATATGGTGGTAATGAAGCCTATTTCTACAAATAGTAATGTGAGTTTTAATGACATATATATTTCGAAGAAGATTCAATTGAGTGAGTCTTTTAATTTTCACAAAATTAATGGTTATAAAGGTTAATGTATATAGATATCCACACTCCCCTCGTGTTGTGGGAGGGTCATGTTATCCACACTCCCTAGATGTGTGATGACTAATACTAGTTGTCTACTAGAGATATTAGGTCAAAAGGTTTGAAGATTTTGCATGTGGATTATCTCGAGAGTTAGTTAAATATTGTCAAAACTCCAACATATTTCAACAAAGGAAGGGATGGGAGATGTGAGATGAAATTAAGGTTTTAAAGGGAGCCTGGTGATTTACTTTATTTATTTGTTTACATTATTTGTTGTTAACATTTTAAAAATTACATTAGGAACATCGGTTGTTATTATCGTCTACATATGAGATATGTGTGTGCTAGCTATGCCTAAATATCCAACACACATACAATATTATGGTTCATTAAACACATTAGTTACTAATGTCTCTAGGTTATTAATGAATTAATTAAAAATTTGTCAATTTGAAGTTATATTATATGAATATAAATATCATCAATAAGATAATAATTAGTTCCCATCTTTAAACATTAAATGAAGCTATAATAATTAGTTCTCATCTAAGATTCTTTTATTTCTATATTAGACTTTATTATCCAAAATGAATTATTCATTATAATTATTCCTTTAGTCAAAGGGTCACTACAATTGGAAAAGACCACCAAAGTGGGAGACAAGTTCATTTTTGAGGAGTTTACAATGATAAGAGTCTATGGTTTGGAAGAGAAGCCACATCAAAAGTGAGTGTTGAATTTGGTAGAGAAGCCATATCAAGACACTGAAAAAAGTGAAATTCATTTAGTTACTGACTAAAAATCCAAGCATATTAAATTAAATATTGATCGGATGAATTTCAAGGAAAAAACAAATCTACACAAGTAGGTGCAAAGACTAAAAATTCAACCATGAATCAATCAAATCAGAGATAAATAAGGGATAGACGACATAGCAAATTCTTATCCTTCACTCATCATCCATGCATAGAAAATCAGGTAATTTGAATCTATAGGTCCTTAAACACCGAAGTGACAACCGTCGATTCAACTCTTGGTTGACTGCTCAGGCACAAACTGATGACTAAAGGGATAAGGGAAAAAATATAAAACCACAATCTTTTCATAATAATCAATAAAACCCACACATAGAAGTCATTGAAATTAGAAGTTGGGTTCACCAAGGGAAATCAATTCAAAACAACAATGATGGGATGGTAGATGCGAGATGGAATTAAGGGTTTAAAAGGACCTCGGTGATTCCAAGTCAATTGAGGATCACATTTGGGATTCGATATGTGATTCCTTGTTTCCTCATATAGTTCCTACCAAGAACACCAACTAAGCAGAAGGAGCTAACACTATCACTGCCACAAATACGAGACAGAGTCAAATTAGTTGGTGACATGCTAGGGTATGTTAACAAACTAAAGTATGTTGATCACGACGTGGAAGAAACGAGGAAGCTCCCTGAGTTTGTACAATAGGTGTACATGGAGAATTGAGGAGAGGTCCCATGGGGATCCCATTTTGGAGCTAAAACAGTATTACAAGACTTTATAACACAAGGATGATGAACCTGCTAGAGATTCCTCATTTTGAGAGAGGAAAATATGTAAATTCCTCTTTCAAACAACTATAAAAACTAGTACATGGAGGCATATTATGGATGGAGACACATGTCTCCATAGATGTAGACTTAATTTCATAAATTACAGGTTTACCAACAAATGGCATAGTCTTATGAAAATTTAGTCTTATGGCATGATGGAGCTCTTCCAGACACCAATGACTCTGCATATCGTGGAGATAAAATTGCAACATGGACGGAGGCTAATTCAATGGCAGTTTTTATTTGATAATTGAAGTTGTCGCCTTGTTGCAATTCCTTCTTGTCCAAAAAGACTTGGAATCCATGTCGAAGAAGTCAATGGTAGAGGTAGCTGGCGAAGTTTTTCCTCGTGTCAAAACCATGATGGTTTTTAAAAACATCACCAAGAGCCAAAGATATATTTTCACCAACAAATATGTAGGATCAAATAACATGATATTAATAACTCCAAGAGATAATAGTATTGATTATGTAAGGATGAGACTATTTGTACTTTCCTTAGAGACTGATGTCATGGACATGTTTACAAATCTTTTTATAAGTAGCACATATGTTCAATTGCAATATTTTTTTATGAAAAAATGGGGTGAAAATACGGATAGTAAGAGTTCAACAAAATATTCATTCAGATTTTCCAAAATCTCAATAAAAACATTAATCTCTTGAAACAACACATTTGTATCTATTAAATTTTTGTAATGAATATTTGGGATTTCACTTAAGGAAAAAGGATCCTCAAATCATTGTATCTACACAAAAATATGTTATCGTAGTTTAAATAATGAATTTTTATTTTATGCTATGAAGAGGATGGAGGATAAATAGATTTGAACAAGGGGAAATAATGGTTGAGATAAGTCTAGAAAACCTCACTATATAATTAGAATCAAAGAGTTCCAAAACCACTAGAGACAAATAATGTGGTTGACCAAGAAACATTTCCATGGTTTAATCCTTCTTGTGTACCACATGAGGAATACACTTGTTTAGTTGCCAAATAGGCTTTTCAACAAGCAAAGTTAAGCTAATATTGATTAACCAAATGATCTAAATAATTATGTGGGTGAATCGACAAGTATGATCAGAAATGTTTCTAATGATGAAACAAATGAAATAATCATTGATCCTACCATCGTTGATAGGGAATTATCACCCATTCCATCCCAACAGGAAGTCAAGAGGAGAATTTGTGAGAAGGATTGGGTTACTTACGAATGTAGGGGTAAACAAATTCAAAAATAAGTGAAAAGTAATCCAACTAAAATTAACCTAATTTAAAGTCTAACCAATCCACATCCCAGTAATCAAAATCAAATAAATCCAAGTATGTGACCACATGGAACTCCTAAAGGAACCCAACCAACTCAAGTTATGAAGAAAAAGTGGTTACTCTAAAAAACAAAGTTCTGAATTGGTTTTGCATAATTGTATGTTGGATTCTAGTGCATTAAAAAATGTTACGCCAATAAAATTTATGAAAATATTAGGACTTGAAACCACCAAACCTTATAGTAAACAACTTTGTGGTTTCATTCCTTGGCCTTGAGATCCTTGAATAAGTAACCAATGTGAAAAGTAATTTGTTTTAAGAAATTCTATCATTTAGATATTAAAATGGCATCTTAATGGGAACATATGCATTATATTTTAAGAGGAAAACTAGCATTCCATTATTAGTGATTTTTTTTATTTATATAATTTTCTCATGAATTAAGGTTATATATTTTGGAAGCTTTAATTCAATTTTCAAAGTTTCAACATTTTACACCATATTCTAATATGTTGTGCATGTACCCAATAATTCTTCCTAGTAACAAGATTGTCCTTTTTTTATAGTTTTCTATTACAATTGACATGTGATGAGAGGAAAGCATTAGGTTACATCAACCCTTACATTTTTTACTTTAAAGAAAAGATAATATAGTTTATTCATAATCTCATTAGTTGAGTTTCATTTTCATCATGAATTTCTTACAATACATCCCAAAATACATCTTAAATAAACTCAAATTCAATCACCATGGATTTCATCAATATATACATTAACATAAAACAATGGTCATATACAAAATGGTTCCATGAATGTAACAACCATTGTATAACTCTATGCATGCAAATCCAATTTTAGATGTTAGTTTAAAAAATAAAAAACATTATTGTAGAAATTGCTTGTATCAAAAAATAAGAGAACAATGTTGTCACAACAAAGCTATATTTATTGTTCTCTATATAAATGCAATTGTAATGAAGGCTTTCTTTAAAGTTAAATACATAAACACACACTAAACTAGGAGTTGATTTGATTCTCATCCAAGAACTTCCTAAAACTACTTTAAAAGACAAATCACATCATAACATTTTATACTTGATAACAAATGACTGAATATTACTACACAAGACAAGTAAGAGTGATTTTGAAAATGTATCATAAAAATAGATGTAGTCCAATAATAACAACTTAATACTTAAAATACACAATTAAGGAAAACATAACAATGGTATTACATAATCACTACTTTCTAAATCCAAATGTATTGACATAATTTTGTCAACGTTGTACTACTTTCTAAATCCAAATGTATCACTACGTTCTTTCCTAATTTTGTCAAGGTATATTGTAAATTGACAGGGCCATATTCGGCCCTGTCCATGTATAGGTACATGCCCAAATTCGGGCCTGTACCTGTACATGGACAGGGCCATATTACAAGGTAATGTGTTCTATTCCCATTAGTTTATAAGCAACATGTATAAGGTTTGATATGTAATAGATCAAGCATGTAGTGTCTATGTAAGCTAGGTTCACTATTAACTATGACTCTATGCTTATAGATCTCAATATAAGTAGAACCATAATAAGGAGTAATGAGTGTAATCATGAGGTATATACTACATACTGTTGTCTTAGATATGATGTAATGATTATGGAATCAAATAGTATCCATATTAAGCTGATGATTAGGGTATCTCCATAATAACTAAGATGGACTCTATACACAAACAATTTCTCATAGTTAGATTACTAGTACTCCTATATAAGTATCTGCATAATGATGAGAAAGGGATACACAAAGAGCTTATCCTACTCATGTTACTAGTATAATTATGAATCTACTTATACTAGTAACATGAGTAGGATAAGCTCTTTGTGTATCCCTTTCGGCCCTGTCCATGTACAGGTACATGCCTGAATTCGGGCATGTACCTATACATGGATAGGGTCAAAATGGATACACAAAGAGCTTATCCTACTCATGTTACTAGTGTAAGTAGATCCATAATTCAGCCATGTACATGGACAGGGCCGAATACGGCCCTCTCAACAATCTAAAAATACAAATTAAATTACTAACTTAAAAATCTAAATTATAATTTTATTATAAATTTTAATTCTATTATAGTAAATAAATATAATATAAACATCCCTTAATGACCCCCGCTGCTCCAACGTCCACAACACCGCCTATGCTCCAATGTCCATTGCCCGTTTGCCTGCAACAAACGCCCCTAGAACAACAACACCTTCGCACAACACAACAACACCTCTTCACAACACAATAGCACAACAACACCTCCGCACAACACCACAACAGCACAACAACACCTCCGCACAACATCACAACAACACCTCCGCACAAAAAACTCTCTGCACAACAAGCTCTCTGCACAACAGTAGAAAATGATCTCCAAACTCATAAAAACTATGACAAGAGCGATGTGCTGGTAATATATAAACATTTGTTCAGTCGAAACTTATTTCGGCCGAAATAAATTTTTGGCTGAAAGATAGTTCGGCCAAAACATTATTTTCGTCGGAATATCTTTCGGCTGAAAAGACGTTACCAGATGAAAAAATATTCATCCAGCTAAAATTGAACAAGGAAATCGAGGGAGTCGTCAGGGTTCCATTCGATTTGACGTTCAAAGGATCGGCCGAAAGAGTTTTCGTCCGAAAAATAGTACTTTCGGTAGAAAAAAAGAATAAGTTCGGCCAAAAAAATTATTTTCAGAATGTTGGTGATCTGATTATCATGAAAGTGTAACCCACCTTCATGATTCCACCCAGCACCACTCCATATATTTTCACGTCACAAGTGCCATGAGGGTGTCTTCTTGAAGCTCAACTATCCTTGCAGTGAATAGGTACCACTCATCTGTGAACTTTCTATATGACTCCTTGAATTCGTTGCTTAGGTACACCATGGCCTGTGTGGTGTCCTAATAGTAATTAGCCAAGTGGCACAAATGGTCTAGTTCCTTCAGAGCGGTGACCAACTCCTTTTCATTTCTTTTAGCTCTGTCCAGGGTGGCATCTATTATTTCCATCCCTGCGCCGATGAGTTCAGACATCTTAGCATGTTCTTTATTGATCAGATGTTTATCTGTAGTGATGAGAATGGAGTGATCTAAAGTGATCCTCCTCTTCTTGGTGGTCCTCTGAACGATAGCCTTCCTTTTCCTATCATAGGCTATGGCATGTATGTCAGCTACTTTGTCCACAGGTTCAGAATTTGTTGATCTCCCCAGGTGAGTGTATTTCCCAGACTTCTGGTGGTATATACTTGTTCAATATTGGGTTCTTTAACTTCCTCATTGTGCTCCGAAGGCCCGACTTCTATTTGTCGCTCATTGGGGGTTTGAGCACTGATTGAAATAGAGGCATCGAGGATAGACTCAATACTTAATTTCTCATCGGTTGTTGAGACGTTGATTTCCTACTGCGGGGCTCCTTCCTTTGGCTCTTCCGACCCCGGTTTGTCCTTCAGAATGTCTGCTTGGGTCTCTGGTGCATTGGGAAGCTTAGTGTCTAGGACACTCTCGACTTCCTTTTCTTTCCATGGGACCTCCTAGTTTTGGACATTCGAAATAGCAGAAGATGTATTCTTGGGTCCCTTTTCTTCTTCGATATGCACAAGGGTCCCAAGAGATACCTCTAGGATTTCATCATCATCATATATCTTTATCATCTCACTTAAGGGGTTTGATGTGTCGGTCCTCTGCGATCCTTCGATGGTATTTGGTTGATCCAAAAAACTTGTCGATGATATGACCGATGGTGTTGTGAATTCAGGGTCGTCTAACCGGGTAATTTCATCAAGGTCTATGAATTCATGGCCGCTTGGTCCCACTTGGCTTCCGTCTGGGTTATCGGCAAGGGATCCTGTCATTTTTTGAGATGTCTAGATCATCTTCCAGTCAATCAATCACTTGTTTCACCTACTCTAACATGGAAAATCCACTTTCTCATGCATCTCGTGTCATAGGGAAACTTCTTACTTGAGTTGGGGCTACCAAGGGAGTTTCTGCTACCTTAGCTACTATCATTTCTTCTATGGCCCTGAGGGCTCCTTGAGCCGATTGTTCTAGGATTGTTGCTTATTAATCCAGGCTCATGGATTTGAACCTAGTCATCTTAGGGTATGCCATCCTAGCAACCACTTCATTCCATTCTTGGGAATTTTTGGTGAAGACCTCATCTTCAAATTTTTCATGGGTGTATGGCAAGCAGGTTGACACTTGCAATGCATGCTTCAAGACTAGAACCCTTGGATCATGTTTGCAAAAGCAGTCGGTCTGGAATCAGAACTCAAATTGACTCAGTCCTTCCTACTTGTCTTGAGCGGTGTCTTTTACTATGTAGAAACCTATATGGAATCCATAAGGTATCAATGCTTGCTTCTTATCTTTTACCAGAGTAGCATTGTAACCTTGCAGGGTGGTTTGATAGTAGATTTCCCCTACTACTAGTAGATCAACAACATACATAGGTAAAAGGTATGGTTCTCTGGTGGCTTCGAAAACCCTTATGTAGGTATCGCTCTCATCTAGATACCAATGGCCAACCTTTGATATTATCTTTTTGGTCACAGCCTACAGTCATGGACATTCTATTTTGAAAAGAATAAAATGAATGCGTGCAATGAATTGATCGCAGATGAGGGAGTATGATTTTTTGTACCATTTCTCCCATAAAATGTTGAAGTAAATGTGGACCAGGAGTTCTGAGGCGTGCCAACTCAAGTTCATTTTGACAAAGACATTTCTAGTGTAGATGATGTCCAATAAATAAGAAGCCATCTAGAAGGATGGAGTCTCTCCTTATTTTGACGTTTGAGCCTGTTGTATGCAAATGATCAGTTGCTTGGAAATGATGGCACCCCAGTTAAAAATTCTCCCAGAAATGGCTACAATGTAAGCTAGAGTCATCCATGCCTCTAAAAAATTGGAACAATCTTTCAGCCCATACAACTGACAGATGAGGGCCATTAGATAGATATATGGATCCCTTAAGTTGGTCGTCTAGTACCAGCTGGAGGTCTGATTGGTGTAATTTTTATCCTCTCTCCACCACAAATACATCACTCGGCCGGTGTCATGGCCCTCACATAAATTGATGACGAAATCAGTGTTCAGAGTCATGGGTTGATGGTGGAGGCGCAGAGGGTGATGTTGTTAAGAACCAAAGACTGAATACAAAAGCACCACACAAGAACAATAAACAAAATATCCTCTATTACTATCAAACCCTTGAGGTGGGGCAACACCGCACAATGAATCCTTTTATGGAAGGGATCCTCTCCTATTCACTTGCCTCTTCGAGGGGGCAACCTTCTAATGAGCTTCAATGCCAAATACAATATTTCTCTTCATGTCCCATTACATTTATTGAACCCCTTTATATAGTGCTACCATCACATAAGAAAATTCTAAAGGCGGAATCTTCTAGAAGTAGAACCTTCTATGAAGTCCTCTTACATTTATTATATCTAACTACCCATTTATTATATCCAACTATGATAGAGGACCTTATTTAATAATATAATGGACCTATTCCACCTTACATTGAATGGCCTCCACTATTATCACTATGGGCCCTATGGGCCTCCCCACTACCTTTCTAGCTACCTTACATTCCATACCCCTTACGAAAGTGTTGTCCTCAATGCTTGGTGTACAACCATATACCAGGGTCCTATGGACAAGTGTGGACCATAGTGCTGAAGTAGACTAGAGAACAAGGGTCCCATTGAGAAATGGAAGAAAAGATGTTGAAGTAGTCCAACTGCCATTGTAAACTAGGGTCCCATGTCCAATTGCTCATGTGAACTCCACACAGAAGATATCGGCACCCAATAACCAACTCAAAATGATGCTCCCAATACTGACATCTATCATGTGGATCCAAATAAGAAGATCCATCCACATAGTGGAAAATGGTCATAGCAAAATCTGGAAGGAATAATAATCATTGGCTCCCGATTTGTCACATTGATACTCTCTACAGAAGGTGGATTAGAGTTATCAAATAAAATATGAAAGTGGTTAATGCTCTGATACCACTTGTTAAGAACCAAAGACCGAATACAAAATCACCAGAATAGATATACAAGAACAATATGCAAAATCTCCTTTATTACTATCAAACCATTGAGGTAGGGAAACATCGTACAATGGATCCTATTATGGAAGGGATCCTCTCCTGTTCACTTGCCTCTTCGAGGGAGAATCCTCCTATTGAGCTACAACTCAAAATACAATAATTCTCTTCATATCCCATTACATTTCTTGAACCCCATTATATAGTGCTACCATCACCTAATAACATTCTAGAGGAGGAATCTTCTAGAAGTAGAACCTTCTAAGAATTCCTCTTAAATTTATTATATCTAACTACCCATTTATTATGTCTAACTACCATAGTGGGCCTTATTTAATAATATAATGGACCTAGTCCACCTTACATTGAATGGCCTCCACTATTATCACTATGGGCCCTCTGGGCCTCCCCACTACCTCTCTAGCTACCTTACATTCCATCCCCCTTATGAAAGCGTTGTCCTCAATGCTTGATGTACAACCATATACCATGGTCCCATGGATAATTGTGGACCTTAATGCTGAAGAAGAATGGAGAACCAAGGTCCCATGCAGAAAGGAAAACCACCATGCTAAAGTAGTCCAACTGCAATTGTAAGCCCCATTCCCATGTCCAAGTGCTCATGTGAACTCTCCATGGAAGATTTTGGAATCCAATAACCAACTCAAAATGATGTTCGAAAGACTGAAACCTGTCATGTGGATCCAAATAAGAAGATCCATCCACATAGTGGAAAAGGGGCGTAGAAGAATCTGAAAGAAATAATACCATTGTAGAATATGCAGGATGGACACTGGTAATAATCATTGGCTCCCAACTTGCCACATTGATGCTCTCTACAGAAGGTGGAGTAGAGTCATCAAATAAAATATGGAAGTGGTTGTCATCGCAGAAATGACAACTATCCATATACCAATCATCGCAATCAGCCTAGATATCATACCAAGAATATATTTCTTGATTATATTCATCCTTGATGTTTTCCATAAGAAATCTCTCTTGCATGTTATCCAATGAATCGTGAATACTATGAAAACTATTATTGAGGCCATCTACAAAGGCATCCAATTTGTCATTCAATGTTTCATACAATTGGGATTTGAATGCTTCAAGAATTTATTTGAAGGTTTGAGAGGAAATAGACATCTAAGCACCCTATGAAATCTTCGTTCCCACATCCTTCACAAAAAAAAACCCAAAAAATAGAAGAATAAGTTACGACAAAAAATCGTGGCTTTTTCCGGAAAAACCCTGAAAAACTATTGAATTTAAAATGCTCATAACTTCACTTCCCGGACTCCGTTTCAGCTGATTTGTTTTTGGAAATTGGGTGAAATTGTGAGAGGAACTTAGATCTGTAATTTGTTTGAACAAATTCATCCTCAATCTGCTACAGAAATAAATAAAAAAATCACGCCGTCATCCGCAGAAAAAACCCTAAAAAAATGCAAATTTTAAAACTTCAATATCTTGGCTTCCCGGAATCCGTTTCAGACAATTTTTTTTTCAAATTGGGTTTTTTTCTGAGAGGAAATTATATATACAACTTGTTTCTATAAATTTTTCATAGAAATATACCTAAAATTTCTGGAATGTCGGGGCCCTCTTTTTTCTTCTCCGAAAAAAAAATCTGCAAAAATAAAAATATTTGCGCACAATGCCTGCCAAGGAAAGTGCTATGATACCAATTGTTAAGAACAAAAGACTAAATAAAAAATCACCACAATAGATATACAATAAGAATATGCAAAATCTCCTTTATTACTATCAAACCCTTGAGGTAGGGCAACACCGTAGAATAGATCCTATTATGGAAGGGATCCTCTCCTATTCACTTGCCTCTTCGAGGGGGAATCCTCCTATTGAGCTACAAATCAAAATACAATAATTCTCTTCATGTCCCATTACATTGCTTTAACCCCATTATATAGTTCTACCATCACCTAAGAACATTCTAGAGGAGGAATCTTCAAGAAGTAGAACCTTCTATGAAGTCCTCTTACATTTATTATATCTAACTACCCATTTATTATATATAACTACCATAGTGGGCCTTATTTAATAATATAGTGGACCTAGTCCACCTTACATTGAATGGCCTCCACTATTATCACTATGGGCCCTCTAGGCCTCCCCACTACCTACCTAGCTACCTTACAGATGTGTTCTATCAATAATTTCAAACGACATTTTGACTCGCACATGAAGTAGAAACTAATGCGGGATTTGGAATTAATTAGTCTCTTAAATGCTAGTGCTAAAACGTCCCATCGTGTCTCTTTCTTAGTGGGCAGACCGAGTATTGGTAAAATTCTATGGAATCCTTCGTTGATGGCCTTCTACAAAAAAACTTCGATGTCGAACGATTTCATCATACGGTGCTGACGTGGCATAACCGACTAAGAGGTGACTTGGCTGTAGGGAAACAAGAGTGACTCAAGGTAAAACTATATCGTACAGTTATCTAATCTAGAAAAGACAAGTGGTGAATGAGGATAGGTGGTTTAATCGTGTATACCAATCAAAGTCGAGGTTTTCAACGGGTTGTGTGTTCTAAAGAAAACCTTGGATCATTGATGCCAAAAAAGTATCGGGGGTCGACGATCGGGGATAAACCTATCATGTTTTCTGCGGACTTGCTTTCTCAAAAACTCGTAGATGCCAAAACGTTTCGGAAGTCAACAATCAGAGAAAAACTTTAGCGTGGTCTGAATGTTCATCAAGGTTTTGTTTTCTCTAATTTCTCTAAGAGGTTCGTGTATCGGCTATCGATGATATCATTTCTTGCTTTGTTAACATTTACTCTCTTCACATCTTATCGATGCCAAATAGGGTCGGCTATTGATGATATCCTTGCGTAATGCTTGTTGCGGAAGAAAAATTCCTTTCGCTGATACCAGTGAAGATCGACACTCTACGACTGTGGTTTTTTCGAGTGATTTTTTTTCATCTTTTAATACCTTTCGATGTCGAATTTGGGCGCATCGAGTGAAATGTTTTGACTATTGATTCTTTATTTAAAAGTTAAGACTTTCAAGTCATGAGTTTTCATAGATTCAAGAAAAAATTGAAAGACTTAATGAGATTCAAGATGATAAACAAAGGCAACATTTTTCATAAAGAAGTTGAATTGGACAGTGCACAAGATCAAGTGGTACACAAAAAGTAAAATTTGACATAGGCTTTTTAGGGTGTGTTGAGTGTGTTATCACCATAAAAATTTTTCATAATAGGATCCAAGTCTCAGAGATTTAGCAAGGAGATACATCGCTATGGGAGAATGATAGTTTGGAGGATAAGGCAGCATATGGTGACATATGGATAAATATGGCGGGGGCGCAAAATGTGGAGCCTAACGGACCGTAGATCTTGAAGTGGCCCACATCAATGGCCAAGACCCATATCGGGCAGTGAAATAGCATGAAGTTTAAATATGTGAGGGTGGGCCGGGGAAACTATCGTGGTTTCATTTGTGGATGTGTGGTGCCCTCAGAGGCACATCGGGGTGAAAATCAGTCTACCAAAAACAGTTTTCTTCAATCCCCGATATCGAAAGTTGATGGGACCCAGTGGACCGTAGATCTTGGAGCGGCCCAGATCGATGACCAAGACACATATCGGGCATTGAACTAGTGCAGAAGATAATTTTTCAAAGATGGGTCAGGGAAACTACCATGGTTTCATTCGTGGATGCATGGCACCCTCATAGCCACATCGGGGCAAAAAGTGGCCTACCCAAAACCATTTTCTCCAATCCCCGATATGGAAAAACACATATAAAAGGAGGGTCTCGGGTTCATTATTCTATAATATTTCAAACCACTCGAACATTTTAAAAGTGGCGCAAACCTCCCATTTGAAATTAAATCCCAACAGTGAACCAATTTCGCACATTGTCTGCCAAGTTACAGGTATTTTTCATCATGGCCACCAACCCTGTCATTTTATCTGTGAAAGAGAAAGAATCTGCCTCTAAAGAAGAAGCCCTAATGTACAAGGATTTCGATGTTTTTGACACAAAAATTACAGTTTCACCCATTTTTGTGTCCAGATACAATTTGCTAGACAATGTTGGAAAACAGATACCCTTCCTCGAAGTGACCCAAGCTTCCATTACCCCTTACGTCGTAGAAGTCATTTTCTCTTTCCCTGAGTTCATAAGATGGTGTGAGAAACAATATTCGCAAGAAGAAAAGGTAATTTTGAATAAGTTAGGTTCATAAGTCTTATGTGAAATAGATAGTCCGTCCATTCGACACACCCTCATTATACTAGAGTCCTCCCTCACAGTGTCATAGCTCTTCGAGGAAGAGAAAATGATCACAGTCTACCAAGAGTGTCCCCCTGAAGTAAAAACCTTATTTCTGCAAACCATTGTTAAACCTAAACACCACTCTGAAATTTTGTCATTACCTGCCAATGTAAGCATCATGGTTATCGAAGTCCAGTGGTCTTGTTCTCTACTTAGTCAAATTTTAGGGCTGGATAACAACAGATTTGTAGTAGAAGTCATGTTGGGTTTCCTGTTGATCGTCTTTATGTTAGAGTCTAGTCAGTCAGTTTGTATAAGTTTCGACAAGTTCATTGCTGATAATATGCACCAACAGCTGGTAAATTTCAATTCATTGAGACACTTCAAGTACTACATGCACCTGCTGAGAATGTTCTTGGAATCAAATAAGACTGAATTCCCTGAAGCAACATTCATATCAACTAAATGCAAGAGGATCACCATGCTTATTTTTATAAACAAGATCATGTCCAAGGTTGATGGTCTCATCTTCAACATAGACCTGTCAAGGGTTTTAGAAGAAATGACAAGCTCTTTGCAACCAAATCCAGAAAGCAGAGTGGGAGATTGGATGTTGTTCATACAATCTAGTGTGATTTGGGTATATGGCTATCAAGAAGGACCTTACCTTTTACCAGTATTTTTGACTCCCAGAATCTTTGGTTTAGATTTCATCAGACAAAGGATCATTTCAGAGAAAGAGCATTTTCTAAAAATGCACAAGGCATCTAACTTAAAATTCCCTTTCATGGTAGGACCCTTTGTGGTAAAGACTAGGTCTTGTTTACCTCAAATTCAAGACAAACGCAGTGAATTTGGTTTTACATAGTTACAAGGGAGGAGATATGACCTGCACGAGATCATATCTAAAAGAAGATTGATGAGCAAACAAAGCCCCTACGAACATGAGAAAGTTGAAGAATTTGATAGATTGGCCAACTTTGAAGACTGTGCAAAAATGGAATTTAATTTACATATTGATCACACGCAAAAAATGGAGTCTGCACCTAAGCAGGTATAGACACAAAAAGCTTCTCCAAAGTTGATTATTAAAGCTCCAAAGGTGAGTGTTTATAACAAGAGGAGTATTTCAAAGGCACTAGGTGCTAGTAGTCAGCAAAATATTCTCAAGAAAATGAAAATCACACCATCTTCCCAGGTAGTGGACCTGGAAGAAGAATAACCTAAAAAGAAAATGAGCATGGAGATGGTAGAAAGTGCAACAAAAAATGAAGAAGATGGTACAGGAAACATTCCACAAAGTGAGAGAAGCTCAAGGGTTTTCAGCAATAGGAAACATGTATATAGAAAGACTCCTGGGGAAGTTTATCAATCCAGAGAAGACTTAATGAACTAGTATGTTGTGAAAGGAAGTATGTCCAACAATTAAATAAGAGACTTGTTGCCCAAGGTAGAAAAGATCGCCCAACATAAAGCTTCCCTACTCTTAGTCAGGGACGTTGAAAGAAAGACATTTAACATAGTAGTGGTTGATGATGATAAAGTGTCTGAAATCAAGATGCATTATGAAAGTATTGGTGCCCCAGACAAAGTAAAGTTCCATAGAAATGTCAGTGATGTGCTATATTCAGACTATCTGAGTTTAGGTCTGAGGGTTTCCAGACTGACAACACATGCACTCAAATTAGATGGACAATTGAAGCAGGAGAAAGCATCCAATAAAGCCTGGCAAACACAAGTCAAAAGATTGGAATCTGAATGCCCTCAAGGGGTAAAGTTTTGTTTATATGAGAAAGAGAAGATGATCCAAAGCCTAAAGAATAAGTTGAAGATGTCCTCCACATAACACCCACAGACAGCAGAGCTAGCTTCTCTAGAGCAAGAGAAAGATACATTCAGATAAGAAGCACTAAACTGCAACGCTAAAGTGTTGTAGCTGGAAAAAGAGAAAGGGAATTGGTCACAAGCACATGTAGCAACATCAGATATGGATCTTATTTTACTCTCTAATATAGAAGCTAGATCCAACATTGATGGATTGGTTCAAGCTATGTCCCAAGTAAGTTTACAGACAGGGGAAATCAAAATCCTTAAGAAGGTCTTAGAAAAGATGAAACAAGAGATGAAAATAAAAGATGAAAAGTTGGCTCAACTCCATAGAGAGAATCAAGATTTGCAAGAGAGAGTAAATAAGCTAAAAATGAGGTTAAATGGAAAAACATTGTTACAAGGAGATAAACATGTGATCTGGGATGCTATAGTTGCAGAGGCTGCTAAGTTTAGAGTTTATGTGAATTTTATAAATGACAAAGACAACATGGCTATCACTGCCTGAAGTAGGTGTACTATGGTTAATGAGACATTGGCAAAACAACCCTTTGAATGGGCCCAGAACGCTATTGATTTGTTGAATTTTGTACCCACTACCGATCTTCAGACCATTGGGGTAAAGGACAGGACTACATTGATCATTTGGGCCAGGAGGATCATCGCTAAACACAATTTTCTCAAATCGGTTCAAACCAAATCTATGCAAGTAGAACAGAGTATACAATAGTTTAGAGATGCATTTGAAAAATTGTTTATCAAGGGCCTCCCACCATTTTGGGATGGTAAAGGGAAATTATACAATCAAGAAGAATACAATTCTCTCCTCACCCAGCACAGAATGGATCATTCAAGATTTGAAGACCTAGAAGAGAGTTTGAAGGGACCAAGTTTGGTGGAACACTTGGCCGCAGACTTCGAAATTTTGAATCAGTTCAAAATAGTGAAGACTAGGTTGCCTACCATGTCTTATGCTACTTGCATTGACCTAGAGATTCTAATAAAGTAAATGATGGATTACGAGATTCCTTTTGATTCACAATGGAAGGAGATCGTACTACTGGGCAGGAAGAAGTGAAGTGTTCCCGGGACCAGTAAGTGACCTCCAGGTGTCACCAAATTGGCAAGTTCGGCAGGAAATTAGAGCGAGACAGATGGCGGAGAGGAAGTCGAGTAGTCAAAGAGACACGTCCCTAGTTTATGAAATGCTTTTTGTTTTAAACATTGTAAATCATTTTGCCTAACGAAACCATTAATTTGTAATTATTTTAGTCATTTTTTGAAATTGAAACACTTCAGTTTCAACCATTGTAATTGATTTGTATAAGTACTAGGATTTTTGAATGAATTAATGTTGGCAGAAATTCAAGGGCACCTTTTTGGTTGTTTTGAACTCTATTGTAACTTTCTAAAGCTGAATCGAATATATATGCAGAAGCTTTGAAGTCTCTATGAAAAGATTCTAATGGTGGTGATATGAGCTTTGTCTTCCTTCATTGTATGTATTTCTTGTGTTCTTTTATTTCACTTGCATTTCCTTCTGTTTAAATTGGAGAGTTAAAGGCCCAGAATTCATCTAATGATGCTCTTGGATTAAGCAATTTAAACTATGTAAGTTTCTTCTTAACAAATTCAGAATTCATTTCTGTAATGCTATGATGCAGTTATTTGTTTTCTCTATCTTCCTACACTCTACTTAAATTCAAATATAACTCAGATTCATCGCCTCATTTAGCCTTTATCCTCTGGATATTTCTATTGGCTGATCATTGTTTTCATTCACTTTTAGAATTTTGACTCCATATCCCTGAGTGTTCCTCCCCTTCATTGCCAGCAACTTTATTAAAAACTTCCAAACAAACTAAATCTAGCCACTTATTTCCAAAGAAATATCAAGTGACATGAGAGAGCCCTCTCTACATTGAGCAGGCTAGTGCCTCAGCTCTAAATTTGGTTGAAACAGTTACCTCTGTCATTTGTCTATCAGTCGAATAAAATTTACAGAGTGCTAACATTCTAGTGTCGTTGTCGGGGACGAAATTGAAAAAATCTTCCCTGGGAAAAATGACTTAAAGCTTCAGTTTGATCCCTGAGGGTGACAGTGGATCAAATACCTTATTGGATGAGATTATTTTTACCATAGTGGCTTTGTTTCTCAGAGACCAAATGCATTACACCATGTGATATAGAAATCCTAACTCCCAAGATAATTCACACCAAGAACAACCCAGACCCATAAGATGAAATCCCTGTGTCTGACCCTGAAAAACTTGTATGTAAAAGAAAAGAAAATCCAATAACCCTAGTGTTGCATCCAGACTGATATCTGTCTTTTCCCAAGGACAGAGTGACTAGCATTGAAAACATTGAGTTTGATGTGAAATTTGAGAAAGCTCTATTCAGAACTAAAGTCGAATCCTATTTAGATGAAGCCATCTTTGATGAAAAAATATTCCAAGATTTGATTTTAGCCACATCTTCCATACCTATAGTAATTCCCACTCAGAATCATCAACCACTCAGACCCCTCACAGCAGCCATGGTAGATAGATTTGATCCTCTTGTACTGCTTTCTCAACTACATGATTTACCTCAAGATTATAACCTAAGGATCAAGTTATATGATGTTGAAGGTAAGACATCAGCCCAAAAGCACCTAGACTGGTTTAATGATTTCATAGACTTGGAGGAGGTGGACTTTCCAGATGTAAAAATGAGGATGTTTACACAGAGTCTTGTTGGAGAAGTGAGGAAGTGGTTCAGATCCCTTCCACCTGCTAGCATCGTAGATTTAGAGGCCTTTGAAACCATCTTCCTTGCAAAATGGGGAGATAAGAAAAATCCCCTTCAGTTTTTGACCCAGTACAACAACATGAAAAGATCACCTAACGAAACAGTGCAGGAGTTTTCAGCCAGATTCATGAAGGTCTATAATGCGATTCCTGCTAAGGTAAAATCCCCCCCTAAAGATGCTCAAATCAGATATGCTGATTCTTTTGAAAGTGATTTTTCTTTATTATTAAGGGAACAAAGATCTGCCACATTAGATGATATGATGACCAATTCCATAGAAGTTGAAGTGAACCTAGTGGCTTTAGGAAAGATTAAAGCTAATTCTAAGATAAATATGAACATAACTCAGGATAAAGTAGAACCTTCGACATCACAAACATCAAAAGATAGGTTTGAAGCAATGATGATAAACATGGAGAGAATGATGGAGAGAATGGCCCTAGGAAATAGGTATAACTCTAGAGAACATGCTGACGATCTGCCCAAAAATTTGAGAAGATAATCTATTTCACATATTAGACAAAGAGAACAAAGAAATTAGGGAAATCAGGGAAATCGGGAAAATCAATTAGATAAGGCAAATCAGGGAAACCAAGGAAATCAAGGGGAACAACAAATAAGACCTCTGTTTCAAAATAATTATGTGAATGAGGATTATGATGGATATTTTGAAGACAACATGAATTGTTGTGATGATAAATAAACATAGGTATTTTTTACCAAAGAAGAACACGACCAGTTCATGGATGCAAGTGAGATATTTTTAGAAGATGAGGAAGAAAGGGTATCAATAGAGAGGAATACGAGACAGGATTGCAAAATGTCATCATGCAATTCCAAATAAAATACAACCTTTGAAATCAAAATGTACCTCTAAACCCTCCAAAGGGAAACCCCACCAAAGAACCTCAGAGTAACATATCTTCTTTGAGCCAGTCCAAAAAATATTCTGCTACAAAAGACTCAGCTGCAAAAGACTTTGTTGCAAAGGGTATTGTGGAAAAAGGAAAATATAAAGAAGAACCCCATAAGAGAATATTGGAGGCAAGGAAATAAACAGTCACCAAAGAGGTAGAGAAGATTTCATCCTCTTTTAATTTTGAAAGTGATATGACTAAGATCAAAATTTGTGTACCATTTAATGAATTGATCAAGAATAGCGAGTATAGAAATCAGATCATTAAGATGCTTAAGATGGGGAAAACTTTTAATCCTATGAACATACAAGATGATCACCCAACCATTTTATTTAGGCCAAGAGTAGAAGAAAGCAATGAAAATGAAGAATTTCCTCCTTTTTATGTCAGTTTGAAAATCCACGACATGACTCTACATAATGCTATGCTAGATTTTGGAGCATCTCACAACCTGATGCCCAAAGTGGTCATGGACCAATTAGGATTCGATGTCACAAGACCTTATAAATATCTGTTCTCTTTTGATTCAAGAAAGGTGAAATGCCTTGGCTTGATAAAATATTTGGTGGTGTCATTGGCACAAATCCCAACAAAGAATATGGTTATGGATGTAGTGGTCACTGATATCCCTCCAAAATTTCATATGTTGTTTTCCAAGTCATGGGCTACGAAATTAAAAGGAACCCTCCAGATGGACATGTCATATGCCACTATTCCTGTCTTTTCCAAACACAGAAGATTGTACAGAGAGGTTTCGCTTAAATACATGGTCAACAACAAATCATAGCCTAGCAATCATCCTATCTATTCAGTGGAAACAAAATTGGGGTTTTCTATTTTCTTCAATGACCTATGCTCCGAAGAAGAGGAAAAATAAGTCATTATGGCTGACAAAGACAAGCCCGACCAATAAATAGATGAGTTTTTAGAGCAGTAAGATTATGTGGAGGATCAGATATGGAAAATGAATTTCGATGGAAATGCATGCAGAGAAAGAGCTGGTGTTGGCGTATGGATCAATCATCCCAAAGGAGACTCCAAATCATGTTCTTATAAGCTTGTGTTTGAATGCACAAATAACATAGCTGAATATGAAGCATTAATATTGGGGTTGAAAGTTTTGGAAGAATTGGGTGCCAAAATAATTTGTGTACATGGATACTCTGAGCTAATTATAAATCAAATCAAAGGCATATACCAAGCAAAACACCCCAGATTGAGGGCTTATAGAAATATGGTACTAGACCTCCTTGGGAAGTTTCTAGAATGCAATCTTTCAACAATTCCAAGAGAGCATAATCAGGTTGTTGATGCCTTGGCTACTTCAGCAGCAGTTTTCAAAGTTCCAATTTTCCCTCAAAAAAGCTACAAGGTTGAGGTCAATTACAGGCCAACAGTACCAGCCAATATGAAGCACTGGCAAGTTTTCGAGGATGACAAATAGATAGAAAGCTTCCTCAAGATGGAGAATGAGTTTGAGAATTTAAACATTGATGATGAATACTGTGACGATGAGGTGGATGCAGTTGTTTTCACGAAGGAAGGGTATTTTGAAAATCAAATTACAGGTAGAGATATCGTGCAATTAAAAAGAAACATCATTCGGAAAGGCCTGGTACCATTAGAGAAACTTTTTTATAATAATGATGTGGACAGAAGTCCAAATATTATAGTAAATGAAGGAGATGTGGAAGATTGCAATATTGGGACTCCAGAAGATCCAAAGATTGTTAAGTTGTCCATAAAGCTCAGCCCTGAAGTCAAAGAGAGGTATGTCAAATTAATGAAAGAATTACTTGATGTCTTTTCTTGGAGATATGATGATTTGAAAGTTTATGACACCAATATTATTCAACATGTTATCCCAATCAAAGAAGATCACAAGACATTCAAACAAAAATCAAGAAGGATAAATCCTTTACTGCTGCCTTTGATCGAGAAAGAAGTAAAGAAGCTATTTGAATCCAAAATCATAGTTTCCTTGAGATTTGCCAAATGGGTGGCAAATCTGGTGCCAGTCAGAAAGAAGAGTGGAGAAATTTGGTTGTGTGTGGATTTCAGGAATCTGAACAAAGTATCTCTAAAGGATCATTACCCATTGCCCAAGATGGATCATATTTTACAGAAGGTGGTGGGTTCTCAGAAGATCTCAATGTTAGATGGCTTCTCAGGATACAATCAGATTATGGTGCACCCTGATGATCAGGAAAATATGACATTTACCACATCATGGGGTAGATTTATGTATGCTAAGATGCCTTTTAGGCTTATGAATGCAGGGGAAATGTTTCAAAGAGATATGGACATATATTTTGATGATGAAAAAGACAAATTCATTGTTATCTACCTTGATGAAATCACTCTGTATTCCACCTCAGATGAAGAACACCGAAAACATCTCACAAGGCCGTTTCAAAAATGCAGAAAGTTTGGGATCTCTTTGAATCCTAAAAAGTCAAATTTCACCATGTAAGAAGGAAATTTGTTGGGAACACATCATTTCAAAAGAAGGGATAAAGGTAGACCCCAACAGAGTTGAAGGGATCTTGAAAACTGGCATACCCAAAAGAAAAAAGGAGGTACAATCTTTCCTGGGCAAAGTGAATTTTCTGAGAAGGTTTATCCCAAATTTGGTTGAAATCATAAAAAACACCACAAACATGCTCAGAAAGGGAAATGAAATAAAGTAGATTCCTGAAGCAAGAAAATCCTTTGAAGACATCAAAGTGGCATTGACCAGGGATCCAGTACTTGCAAGTGCTAATTTCGAAAAGGACTTCATACTATTCTATTTTTCCTCAGAACACACAATTGTAGGTGTGATACTCCAGAAAGATGACCAAAATTTTGAGAAGCCCATAGCATAATACAACAAGACATTAAGAGATGCACCTTTGAAATATGACATAATGGAAAAACAAGTGTATGCCCTGGTCAAAGCTTTGAAATAATTTATAGTTTACATCCTACATTCCCATACCACTACTTATGTGTCAAGTAGCTCAGTAAAAGACATCTTGACTCAGCCTGATCCAAAAGGAAAGAGGGGAAAATGGATTGCAGTACTATTAGAATATGATCTTGAGATCAAACCCTCGAAGTTAATCAAAGGATAGGGGTTGGCTAAGCTGATGGCACAGACCAATTTCTAATTGTTAGGAATAAATTTCATTGTAGACCTGTCAGAGGGTGCAGAAGTAGAGAAGGTGACTCCACAAATATCCTATAAATTTATTAACTCTACATGGTACGTAGATATTATCTTTATGTTGAAAAATTTGCAATCTCCTCCTGAATTTAATAAGACAAAATCTAGATTCTTAAAATTGAAGGCAACAAAATTTTGTATAGTGAATGAATTGCTATATTGGAAAAATCTAGGAGGGATTTTATTGAGTTTTTAATAGAAGAAGAAGTAGAAAAAATCATCAGAGAGTTCCATAAAGGTGACTGTGGAGGTCATCATTATTGGAAGACAAATGTGCGTAAAATTATGAGGGATGTAGTTTATTGGCCTAGCATTTTTCTCGATGTTTATAAAGAGGTTTCAAAGTGCCATGAATGTCAAATCTTCTATGGGAAAGGAAAATTGTAGTCTTTGCCCTTAAAGCCCATTTCAGTGGAGGCTCCTTTCAGACAGTGGGGCCTTGATTTTATAGGGGAAATACATCCACAATCCTTATCTCAACACTAATGGATCTTGACGGTGACAAATTATTTCACTAAGTGGATCGAAGTAGTTCCCACCAGGAAGGTGACAGATGATGTTATCATCTGATGTTTAGAAGACAATTTTTGTCTAGATTCAGATGTCCGATCAAGATTATAACAAACAATGCGGCGGCTATCAAATCTAAGAAAATGAAAAAATTATGCAGTGATTACAACATCAACCTTGGCCATTCTACATCATACTACCCTCAAGGAAATGGGAATGTTGAGTCTTTGAACAAAATCTTACTCAGAATCATCAAAAAAATGTTGAAAGAAAATAAAAAGTCATGGCACAAAAAGCTCATCCATGCACTGTGGGTTGACAGAATTTCCCCAAAGAGGACCATAGTAACATTTCCTTTCCATATCGTTTATGGTACAGATGCAATTTTTCCTACCACATTAGGATTTCCAATGATGAAGTTGTTACAGGAGCATGAAGCGGAAACAGATGCCAATCGAAGAAGAAATGATGAGTTGATCAATGTACAACAAACTAGGGAAAAGGATTTCTATAATGCTTATTTTCATCAAGATAATATCAAAGAAGCTTTCGAAAGACGTACCAAGGTAGACAATTTCAAACTGGGAGACTTGGTATTAAAATGGGATGCCAGAAAGGAAGATAAGGGAAAGCATGAGAAGTTTGATCATATGTGTCTGGGCCCATTCAAAATCATGGAATACTATGGATGTAACGCCTACATAATGCAAGAGACCAATGGAGAACTCATTGGAGGAGGGCCTGTGAATGGTAGGTTCCTAAATAATTACACTTTTTAAACATCATCACCCTTTCCATTCATTGTACATAATCGTTTTGTGTTTTTCTTTGCGCATGAAGAAGTTGGAATAAAGCAACATAGTTGAAGCCTGAGGTGAAGGCCCTGAGATGTGCTGGGTAGGTTTTGAGTTTTTGAATAAA
This sequence comes from Picea glauca, assembly GCA_000966675.3. Taxonomy (NCBI): domain Eukaryota; kingdom Viridiplantae; phylum Streptophyta; class Pinopsida; order Pinales; family Pinaceae; genus Picea; species Picea glauca. Next base: position 762,420 of record JZKD02S1729853.1, on the reverse strand, counting down.
GACCAGCAGATTCAGATCACACGAATAGACCACAACCTACTGGGTAGGAACTTAGTCACCGAAATCCCTAGCTGGAGCCTATGTTAACACCATAAAAAATTTCCATAATAGGATCCAAGTCATGGAGATTTAGCGAGGATATACATCGCTATGGTAGCACGATATTTTGGAGGATAAGAAAACATATGGAGGCATATGGATAAATATGGTGGGGGCATGAAATGTGGGGCCTGGCGGACCGTAGATCTTGAAGTGGCCCAGATCAACGGCCAAGACCCATATTGGGCGTTGAAATAGCATGAAGTTTAAATATGTGAGGGCGGGTTGGGGAAACTACCATGGTTTCATTCGTGGATGTGTGGCACCCTCAGAGGCACATCGAGGCGAAAAACAGTCTACCCAAAACCGTTTTGTCCAATCCCTGATATCGAAAGTTGATGGGAACCAGCGGACCGTAGATCTTGGATCATCCCATATCGATGACCAAGACACATATCGGGCATTGAAGTAGCACGGAAGATAATTTTGTGAGGGCGGGCCGGGGAAACTATGGTGGTTTCATTCGTGGATGCATGGCTCCCTCAGAGGCACATCGGGGCAAAAAGCAGTCTACCCAAAACCATTTTCTCCAATCCCCGATATGGAAAAACACGTATAAAAGGAGGGTCTCGGGTTCATTATTCTATAATATTTCAAAGCACTCGAATGTTTGAAAAGTGGCACAAACCTCCCATTTGAAATTAAATGTCAACAGTGAATCAGTTTCGCACATTCTCCGCCAAGTTATAGGTATTTTTCATCATGGCCACCAACCTTGTCATTTTATCTGTGAAAGAGGAAGACTCTACCTCTAAAGAAGAAGCCCTAATTGATAGGGATTTCGATGTTTTTGACACAGAAATTACAGTTTCACCCATTTCCATGTCCAGATCCAATTTGCTAGACAATGTTGGAAAATGGATACCCTTACTCAAAGTGGCCCAAGCTTCCATTACCCCTTACATCATAGAAGTCGTTTCCCCTTTCCCTGAGTTTGTAAGCTGGTGTATGAAACAATATTCACAAGAAGAAAAGGTCATTTTGAATAAGTTAGGGTCAGAAGTCTTATGTGAAATAGATAGTCCATCCATTTGACACACCCTCAGTATACCAAAGTCATCCCTCACAGTGTCATACCCCTTCAAGGAAGATAAAATTATCACAGTCTACCGAGAGTGTCCCCCTGAAGTAAAAACCTTATTTCTGAAAACCATTGTTAAACCTGAACACCACTCTGAAAGTCTGTCATTACCTACCAATGTAAGCGTCATGTTTATCGAATTCCAGTGGGATTGTTCTCTAATTAATCAAATGTTAGGGTTGGATAATGACAAATTTGTAGTAGAAGTCATGTTGGGTTTCCTGTTGACCTTTTTTATGTTAGAGTCTAGTTAGTTGGTTTGTATAAGTTTTGACAAGTTCATCGCTGATAATATGCACCAACAACTGGTAAATTTCAATTCATTGAGACACTTCAGGTAGTAGACGCACCTGCTGAGAATGTTCTTGGAATCAAATAAGATTGAATTCCCTGATGCAACATTCATATCAATTGAATGTAGGATGATCACCATGCTTATTTTCATAAATAAGATCATGTCCAAGGTTTATGGTCTCATCTTCAACACACACCTACCAAGGGTTTTAGAAGAAATGAAAAGCTCTTTGCAACCAAATCTAGAAAGCAAAGTGGGAGATTGGATGTTGTTCATACAATCTACTATGATTTGGGTATATGGCTATCAAGAAGGACCTTACCTTTTACCAGTATTTTTGACTCCCATAATCATTTCTTTAGAGTTCATCAGACAAAGGATCATTTTAGAGACAAAGCATTTTCTGAAAACGCACAAGGAATCTAACTTAAAATTCCCTTTCATGGTAGGACCCTTTGTGGTAACGACCAGGTCTTGTTTACCTCAGATTCAAGACAAAATCAATGAATTTGGGTTTACACAGTTACAAGGGAGGAGATATGACCCGCACCAGATCATATCTAAAAGAATATTGATGAGCAAACAAAGCCTCTACGAACATGAGCAAGTTGAAGAATTTGATAGATTGGCCAACTTGGAAGCCTGTGTAAACATGGAAGTTACTTTGCAGATTGATCACATGCAACAAATGGAATCTTCACCTTAGCAAGTCCAGACACAAAACATTTCTCAAAAGTTGATTATTAAAGCTCCAAAGGTGAGTGTTTATAACAAGAGGAGTAGTTCAGAAGCATTGGGTGCTAGTAGTTAGCAAAATATTCTCAAGAAAATGAAAATCACACCATCTTCCTGGGTAGTGGACCTGGAAAAAGAATAACCTAAAAAGAAAACGAGCATGGATATGGTAGAAAGTGCAACCAAAAATGAAGAGGCTAGTACAGGAAACATGACACAAAGTGAGAGAATCTCAAGGGTTTTCAGCAGCAGGAAACATGCATATAGCAATACTTCTGGGGTAGTTTATCAATCCAAAGAAAACTTAATGAACCAGTATGTTGTGAAAGGAAGTATGGCCAATAGTGAAATAACAGACTTGTTGCCTGAGGTAGAAAAGATCTCCCAGCATAAAGCTTCCCTACTCTCAGTCAGGGACATTGAAAGAAAGACATTTAACATAGTAGTGTTTGATGATGATAAAGTGTCTAAAATCAAGATGCATTATGAAATTTTTGGTGCCCCAGACAAAGTAAAGTTCCACATAAATGTCAGTGACATGCTATATTCAAACTATCTGAGTTTAGGTCTGAGGGTTTCCAGACTGACAACACATGCACTCAAATTAGATGGACAATTGAAGCAAGAGAAAGCATCAAACAAAGCCTAGCAAACACAGGTCAAAATATTGGAATTTGAAGGCCCTCAAGGGGTAAAGGCTTCTTTAGATGATAAAGAGAAGATGATCCAAAGCCTAAAGAAGAAGCTGAAGATGTCCTCCATAGAACACCCATAGATAACAAAGTGAGTTGTGCTAGAGCAAGAGAAGGAGACATTCAGACAAGAAGCACTAAACTACAAAGCTAAAGTGTTTCAACTAGAAAAAGAGAAAGAGAATTGGTCACAAGCACAGGTAGCAACATCATATATGGCTGTTATTTTACCCTCTAATACAGAAGCTGGATCCATCACTGATGGATTGGTTCAAGTTATGTCCCAAGTAAGTTTACAGAAAGGGGAAATCAAAATCCTTAAGGAGGTCTTAGAAAAGCTAAAACAAGAATGAAAATATAAGATGAAAAGATGGCTCAACTCCATAGAGAGAATCAAGATTTGCAAGAGAGAGTAAATAAGATGAAAATGAGGTTAAAGGAAAAAACACTATTACAAGGAGCTAAACATGTGATCTGGGATTCTATAGCTATAGAGGCTTCTAAGTTCAGGGTTTATATAAATTTATATAAATGACAAAGACAACATGGCTATCACTTCCCGAAGTAGGTGTACTGTGGTTAACGAGACATTGGCAAAAATTCCCTCTGAATGGGCCCAGAATGCTATTGATTTGCTGAATTTGGTACCCACTGCTGATCTTCAGACCATTGGGGTAAAGGACAAGATTTCACTGATCATTTGGGCCAGGAGGATCATCGCTAAACACAATTTTCTCAAATCGGTTCAAACCAAAGCTGTCAAATAGAACAGAGTATACATAAGTTTAGAGATACATTTGAACAATTGTTTATCAAGGGCCTCCCACCATTTTGGGATGGTAAAGGGAGATTATACAATCCATAAGAATAAAATTCTCTCTTGACCCAACACAGAATGGATCATTCAAGATTTGAAGACCTGGAAGAGAGTCTGAAAGGACCTATATTGGTGGAACACTTGGCCGCGGACTTTGAAATTTTGATTCAGTTCAAAATAGTGAAGACTAGGCTTCTTACCATGTCTTATGCTACTTGCATTGACCTGGAGATTGTAATAAAGGATGTGATGGATTATGAGATTCATTCTAACTCACAATGTAAGGATATGATACAGCTGGGCAGGACGAAGTGCAGTGTTCCCGGGACCAGTAAGTGACCTCCAGGTGTCACCAAACCGGCAAGTTCAGTAGGAAATCAGAGCGATACAAATGGCGCAGAGGAAGTCGAGCATTCAGAGAGACCCATCCCTAGTTTATGAAATGGTTTTTTTTAATCATTTTAAATCGGTTCGCCTAATGAAACCGTTAATTTGTAATTATTTTAGTCATTTTTGGAAATTGAAACGCTTCAGCTTCAACCATTGTAATCGAGTTGTATAAGTACTAGGAGTTTTGAATGAATTAATGTTGGTAGAAGTGCAAGGGCACATTTTTGGTTGTTTCAAACTCTATTTTAACTTTTTGAAGCTGAATTGAATATATATGCAGAAGCTTTGAAGTCTCTATGAAAAGATTCTAATGGTGGTGATATGATCTTTGTCTTCCTTCATTGTATGTATTTCCCGTGTTATTTTCTTTCACTTGCATTTCCTTCTATTTAAATTGGAGAGTTAAAGGCCCATAATTCTTCTTATGATGCTCTTGGCTTAAGCAATTTAAACTATGTAAGTTTCTTCTTAATGAATTCATAATTCATTTTTGTAATGCTTTGATGCAGTTATTTGTTTTCTCTATCTTCCTACACTCTACTTAAATTCAATTATAACTCAGATTCATCGCCTCATTTAACCTTTATCCTCTGGAGATTTCTACTAGTTAATCATTGTTTTCATTCACTTTCAGAATTTTGACTCCATAGCTTTGAGTGTTCCTCCCCTTCATTGTTAGCAACTTTATTAAAAATCTCCAAACAAACTAAATGTAGCCACTGATTTCCAAAGAAATATCAAGTGACATAAGAGATCCCTCTCTGAGTTGAGCAGGCTAGTGCCTCAGCTCTAAAGCTGGGTGAAATAGTTACCTCTTTCGTTTGTCTATCAACCGGACAAAATTTACAGAGTGCTAATAGAATGCTCAATAGAAGGGATAAAGGAAAACATCGTCAACTACATGGTGAGATGTCTATAAGGTTGGAAAGTGAAGGCTAAACGTATACATCCGAAAGGATTACTACAACCACACATTTTTCTAGAATCAAAATGGGAGGTCATTTTGATGGAATTCGTTGGGGAAATTTTCGTTGAGGGCAAGGAGACATGACTCGATTTTTGTGGTAATAGACACTCTGACAATGAGTGCACATTTTATCCCTATGTGTACGACATATCAGGTGCTAGGTATAGTTAGAGTTTGTATCAGTAAGATATTGAGACTGCCAGATGTACCAAAAGAATAATATTCAATTAGGGAATCATAGTTTGCAAGATGATTTTGGACGAGTTTCCCAAGAGGCCATGGGAACACCTCTGAGCTATAGTACATCACATCCCCAAGATAGATAGGTTGACTGAAGGAATGAACCAAATTTGGAAGGTTGTGTTGCATATGTGTGTGTTGGATCAATAGAAACGTTGGGAATAGTTCATTTCACTGGTCGAGTTGCGTGCACAAACAACCATCAAGATATCGTTAAGATGGTATCATTGAGTTTCTCTATGGGCGACCATGTCAGACACCTTAGAGCTGGGATATACTTGAGGATGGGGTCCCATTAGGACCAAAATCAACCCAAGAAATGGAAGAACAAGAACAAATGATAAAAAAAAGGGTTGGAAGAAGCACAAGATCGACAGAAGGGTTTTGCTAATGCACCTCGCATGACCATAATTATGAAGGGCCTAATGGATAGTCGTGCCTCATTCTTGGAGGCATTGTGTGATGCTATCTTGTATTTGTGTGTGAATTTAGGTCAGTGATCCTACGCATGGGATTGACTTGATTTCTTGGTGGATATTGGGCGAGGGTGCATTCACGGCGAAGCCAATCTGCCTTCTGGACAATCACATTCCACAACTACGATGTCAAACTATCGATCAAGTCAAGGACCAATGTGACGATTATATTCCACACTCTGCTTCCTCGGAGGACGCATATGATATGCATCAATAGTTTCCATTTTTGTTGATAGATAGACATTTATATATTTTTAGATACTTTATTTCTGCAGTCGTATACTATGAAACTTTGGAACGAAATTTAAAACAAGAGGGGTTGTGTGTAACATTATACTCTTGCACACACTTATGATGTGACTTATTCTTTGAGGACACTTGCATTCAAGTGATCTGGTTCATTATATGAGTGACTACTTCGCTTATGGATTCTTATGTTGAGATGGTGATTTATGATGCTATGTTATGTTATTATGTATAGACAAGTGCTATTGACTAGTTTCTCCTGAGAGTGAAATAATATTAATGGATTGAGGATGTCAATGTCATGGATGGACCTCCTTGGACTCTAGATCGAGTCAGGGAGTGGACTGTTTTTGGCTTGTGTATTCATATTATTGCATATGTGACATATGATTGATATATTATGATTTTTTGTATGGATCACTGGCATGTATGTTGATGGGTGCAGGATGACGATAGCTTGCTAATCAAACTCTCATTTGGATCAAAGGGGGCATGCACGACATCCATATATATTGAGGGAGAGGTGTGGCATTATCCCTACCATAGCCTACTAGCACTCCCATCATGGCTCGAATTGTAGTTTAACAATTACCTAGTTCGAGAGATCCACGATGACGTGAGGGCATATTGTTACAGTCACTCACAAAGACTCTAAGGGGCATACAATAAGGCAAGGTCCGTATTCCTTAGAGGCCCTTAGTCTCCCACAAGGTCTCTTGACGGAGTATTGACTCCAAGGGCGGACATCTACCAAAATCAGTCAAAAGGCGAGTGGCACCCTTGGAGCATGTAGTGCATCTTGAAGAGCATGTCGCATAGATGAAACTTGAATGAAGGAGAGTGGCATCCTTGGAGCACGTAGTACGTATTAAAGGGTACGTTGCATAGATGAAACTTTATTGAAGGTGAGTGGAACCCTTGGAGCACATAGTGTGTCCTGAATAGCATGTCGCAGTTTTAACACTAGTGAGTCAATGAACCTAGGTACCTAGAAAACAATATCTCACTTTGACCTGGTCAGCCTTAAGATAATTGTTGCTTGAGTAAAGTTTAAAAATTATAAAATTTCCCTTAAAAACAATTTTTACTGAGCCTAGTTGAATTTAATGCCTAGGTCTAAGTAGGACATGAGACCACAAATTTAATTAAGCAAGTAATAAAGGGGGATGAAGAAAATGGGGATAAAATTTTAATTTAAAAATTTATGGAGGATTAAATTGATTAATTAATGAATTTCCTAAAATTCACAACATTGGTGTTCCATTAAGGGCCATCATAAATTAGGGGCAGTGGGTGCGAGGGGGAGGGGGGGCGGGGTTCTCTATGATCCTATAGGAAAAATGTTAGCTACTTATGCTTGGGGTATTTTTCAATTCTCAAACAATCAGGAAAATGCATATTCCCTCTTGCATGGTATTCCTTTGGCCAAGGAAGCCAATTTCAATGCATTGATAATCATTGGGGATTCCATGGTGGTCATCAAATCAATTATAGGTAAAACTTCTAAATTGGACATCATTTTCATAGTTACCATTTTCTGAGTAGAAAAGGAGGCAAGCTCCTTCATAAAATCCTTATTCTATCATGTTAATCAAGATTTGAAATCAACAACAGATCTTCGGGATAAGCAAGCTATTGAACTAAGCTTAGGAGAATATGTAAAAAATGCGAGGCATTCTAGTTGCATCATCCCCTAATATTTGATATGGTTAAGCACATTAATAACATTAAACTATTACATGAACCAACAACTAATAAATCAACTCATTTGCATCAATATAGGAGTAATGAGGATTGGACTTAGCCTCCACATCATGTGAGAAATTAACATGGCTCTAGTTATTCAATGCCTTGGTATGCATAATTGTCAGCCCTGTGGGATAATGGAGAGTTCAAGCTATGTAATTCGGCTCGAATATGCTCTAGATCTGCAGGTGATCAACAACCTGGTAAATGTTATTTCGACACTCGAGATACCTGTCGTTTATGGTTATAATATTTCAAATTGGGGAAATCTTCAAAGGAAGGTGTAAAGGGTCATGGCTCTAGTTTATGGTGAAGGACCTTTTCTTTCATCTCATGGGAAGGGTTCTATGAATTATAGGTTTCATCCCCCTTTCTAATTGGTTCTCTTTTTCTGTGTGCTCCTTCCCAGAATGGCCTACAGGGGACAAAACAAGATCTAGTGTCTATTTAGTTTTCAAGTATCAAAGGGCAAGAATGGTGCTTGGTGACTTCTTATTTGTTCTGTTGGGCCGAGACTCCTTCTATTCCCCCTTCCATATTTTGTCTATCACATATATCTCACAAGGGATTCACCTTGTAGTCCAATATATTATCGCGTTCATTCATAAAGAGGGTTTTAAAATCATGAAAAATAAAGTCAATATATTGTAGGTGTTATGGGGGATGCAAGGTATCCGAGATTTTATAGGTATTGAGAGGTATAAAATGGGTATCTAGTTAAAGTTTTTTATTATTATTAGAAAGATGTATTGGGAGGGGGGTTCAAAAAAAGGATTTTGGAAGGTATTTATCAATATCTAATGAAATTAGGGGTGTTTTTTAATATCCCATGAACGCATATGCTATGTCACATGTTCATTGAGTGAAGACCCCTTGAGATAGCTAAGAAATGTCTCATGGAGAACATATATATCTTGAAATTTAGGGAATTTGGTCGAATATGAGCTCTCTATTCTTAGTGACAACAAAAGTACATGTAAATGAGCACCATTGTGTCTCCTAGCATGTAACCACTATGAGTTTATTAGTCTAACAAAAATAAATGATTGATATTTTATAAGTTGAATGCAATATGCTAAAAACATTAGCTCTAAACCTTCTCAAGGATTATTTATCCATAGCCTCAAACAACAAGGTATCAAATAATTATGATCAGGATAATCTCAAAGAAGATGAAATGGTTCATTAACTAAAAGAACCAATGGATATAGAGAAAAAAAAACTCTCCTCTTTCAAATGTTAGTTGGGAGGAAGAGAATGGTCCTCATGTATTATGTTAATTACTATGTTTTTCTATGTCATTATGATTTTAGGTGTTTTTTTCAAACGGGCTACTTGCAAGAAAACTTGGAATGTATATCATATAGTATGTTGTAAACTATTTTTTGTAGTAGCAGAGAACGATTTATTTTGTTTAGTGAAACTCTAGAAAAGTCACATGTAACTTGTTTTATCCCAGCTACATCCCTTTATTATAATATAATATATTTTGTTCTAGTTATAAAAAAAAGGACTATCATAAACACTATTGAATCACCAATGTATTACTTGGCTAAATTTCTCACACAAAATCTTAAGTACCTTAATGTGAACACATATTCTTTTTGGAAAACTATCCGTAGTTATTTATTTTATCCTGTATAATAGACATAAAATTTGTTTTTAACTTCCTCTATGTTCGGGAATATGATAGTTCTTTGAGAAGAGATGGATTTATATGGTCCAATATTTGTAATTTTCTAAATCATTAGCCAAAAATAAGCATTGAGGGATAATTGAAAATGCTTAATAAAATTATCCTTGGTTATTCATTTCAGAGATATAATGCAAATGATATCAACTTGGAAAATGATTTGATTGTTAACACATTCAAGTTATTTAATACAATAATTTATTTAAATTGACAATTTTGTTTTTATCATTTTATATGCATATGTGAAAGATTTGAAGTCAATATTTTTTCTTATTTTTTTTATATAAATGGTGCTCTTTTGAATGCATTACACAAAATAGAATATGAAAATAAGAATTGAGTTTTGGTATATTTCCTTAAGCCTTTTTCCTTGGTTGACTTCCTTTCAAATCTCTTTCACCTCCTATTTCTATATTGGGACTCCTCTTTCATGAGTCACTTGACTTGCCTCCCTATATTTAGATCATCCCAATACTCAAATCGGGCTCTGTCTTTACTTCCATCTATTTATTTTTCTCTAGATATAGAAATAAGCCCCTATTTACAAATTGGGGCCCCAATTATTTACCTATGGATTTGATTTTTTTTTTAAATTTCAAGTTCATGTTTTCTATCTTCTTCCTCAAGTCTTTCTTTTTTCGGTTCAAATTTGATTTTTTTTCTATTGTCCTTAAGAAACCTTGGAGAATATGAAGAGAGATGTATTATATCAATGTGTGTAAGATTATACAAGGTGGCTTGTGTTTGTGTGTGTAAGGTGAATTTTGACATATTTTTTCTTTGAATGATAAATCATATTCTTAGTCATCTTGATGGAACTTTCATTGTCATAGTATAAATTTTTAGGCTACATTTGTGAAAGTTTATAATCACTTAAAATTATATGTAACCAAACTACTTCACAAGTTACTCCAACAATGACTATGTATTATTCTTTTGTTCTTGAAATCACTACCAAATGTTTATTTATACTTTCCCATGAAATCACTTAACTATCAAGGGAAAAACCATAACTTGTTTTACATTTCCTTTCACCTATATCACCTAGTACGCATTTTGCATATGAAAAATCTTTCAACATGAAGCTATCATTCTTCTCAAATACAATAAAAAACTATGAGCTACCTTTGATATATCTAGGAAGTCTCTTTGTTTCATTCCAATGTGTTTCTCTAGGACAATTTTAAAAACTTGATAACATTATAATTGCAAAAGTTATGTTTGGTCTAGTTTTGGTAAGATAAATCAATCCTCCTACCAATTGATGATAAAAAAATTCATTTACTACCTCAAATTCATCATCTTCTAAAAGATTTAAGTTTACCTCCATTGGTGTTTTGTTAGAATTACAATCTTCCATTCCGAACGTTTCCAAAATTTTCAAAGCACACCTTGTCTATGAGATGAAAATCTTCTGTGGTTGTTTCCAAACTTCAATGCCCAAACAATAATGTAACAATCCCAAGTCAGTCACATCAAATGGATTACAAAGTCTATATTTTTCTTCTTGAATCAAGTCATCTCTATTGCCTATAATTATTAAGTCATCAACACATACAACCATAATGAGAATTTATTCACCTTACTACTTTCAGGAAAAATCCCCTATAGTAGTGAGCTTATTGCAGCGTACCAATGACCATATACAAAGTACATTCCAAACAAAGTACAAAACTAAGATATAATAACTGAATTTCACAGGAATAATTAACTTATTGGAAAAGAGAAAAATAAACTCACCAGGATCCCAACGTTCAGGGGTTTTCCCAATTTACGGAGTTCTTTCGCTCCTTCCCAATAGTGTCTCTGCAACTTGCAAAAACCTTAAACAAGTACATATATATATATATATATATATATATATAGATAGATAGATATATAGATAGATAGATAGATAGATAGATAGGTATTTATAGTAATAACTACCCATTAGTTCTATGAAAAATAACAATTAGTATTCTAATGAAACGTATACAAAATCATTGTAAATATGAACAATAATAACACAATATACTTCGAAGGAATGAGTTTTTTGTATTATTAATGAACAAAAACAAGGATGTTAAAAGTTTTAATTATATGATGCAATACTTCCCTTTCAAAAGAGATCCTAGATTCCTCCACCTTAGCTCCTGCTATAAGGATGTTCTTGAAATTGAATTCACCACGGGCCCAAATAGAGTTTAAAGGGAAATGCTTCACAAGATAAGGTTGGTGATAAGAGGGAAATCATGAACAAGGGTTTCTAAGTCAAGAAATTAGTAGCAATAGGGATATAATGGGCTTACAGACTTAGTGGAAATAGATGGATGAGTGTTTTCTTGAATGTACAAAGCATCATTTCCTTTCTCCATGAGGAAAATTTGCCTTTTATGTGGTCTCTAGTTAGTTAGAGACAGTTGAGTATGGGAAAAAGGAGTTAGACAACTAACCAATTATGTAACTTATCATTAATTTGGGCATAATTATATATATATTGAACATTTATTAGCATGTACATGAGTGTCCCTTAAGTAGGTTGTCTATACACATGTTTCATAGTTGTGAGGGAGTGTACATCCTTCAAAATTTTGTTTTTTAGAAGGACTCAAGGAGGTATGAGGAACAGTTTTCTGTAAGGAGGACAGGGATAAGGCCAACAGGAGAATCTAAGCTTTAGAGGTGGCATTAGATGCTCTAACATATACCCCCTAATGTGTGAGGTGAGAAGAGAAATTGATACCCAAAATACATTATAATTCTTCAAGAGAATTTAGTCGGGGGTCAAGGTCAATGGAATCCAATCTAAGGACAACAACCAACATAGAAACAAGTCAGAACATTTCAATTCCTGGGGTGGACATACCCATGCTCAGGTGTGATGATAATCATGGAAGGCAATCAAGTACACTACAGATCCATGAAATATGTATATATAGTAGTGATCATGGCCATGAAAGATATACATGGTGGATCCATGGAAAACAAATATCATAGCCAAGAAAAAATACACAATGGATCTATGTCTCAAAATCACTGAAGGATTATGGGGAAAGAGATAGAAAATTGATCCTTCATGAGCATCGATACGTGGGGTGGTACTATCCAATCACAACTCGGGTAGAAACATAAAAATAGGTGATACTACTACATTTCCTTGGTCTTCAACCAAACCATCGTGGTACGATTATGCACTATGTGAATATATGGGTTGGAGTCGAACACAGTGAGACGTCATTTGATTATCGATCATTAATGTATACCATTAAAAAATGTGAGACAACCCATTGATAATGATAATAGGAGTCAAGGTACCTAGTACAATCTAACAAGTTTGAATAGAGGATCTAATGTCGAACACCTGGTCGAATCTACCAATGAAGGGACATTGATGTAAATAGATCCAGTGTGCAACTCTAGGCTAAACTCAGAGAAATGTTTCATAGATGATAAGAGATTAACTTGTTGGAAGTGTAAGTCAATGAGAATATTTCATTCCAACATGAGTATAGGACAAATATACTTATGATTATGAGATATACTGGACACATGGGAAGGCTGGCTTGTAAAGCCAAGAATTCTATGGAGTGGTTGACACAGGTTAAATGTCCTCTGAACAAGAACACGACACATTATGTGACTTAGGTAGCATGGATTGAAAATGATCATTGACATAAGTCTATGATGCATGAGGAAAAAATAGAATATCCATAGTGATTAGAAGAATAATCAGTCGGAGGAGTAAAAACTCTATGTAACTGGATTAGTTTCCTAAAGCCATACTAAACCCAAACTGTTGATACTTGACTCAAAAATTTGTGCTTTGTTTAGAGGTGAATCAATTTCTACCAATATAGATATAGAAGACTCATTCCCATGCTCTATTTTTTTATTTGATTTTTTTTCTTTTTCATATTTGGAAATCCTAAAAAAGAACAAAATAATTCTAGTATACATAGAGGAAACGATTGTCATGGATGAGAAAACTAGTTCCAAGAAAAAGGAACATACCTATTCTCAATGGAAGGAAAGAATATGCAAGATATGGACACTCGAGGGAATGTTTCCTCCTAGTTTATAGGTGTCAAATTTCAACAACAATAATATGCAAGGCTAGCAACTGATGAGAATGCTTAAGGAAGTGTTAAAGAACAACAAGCTAAAGCCAACATTAGGCTCAAAAGTGAAAAAAATGAAATGCAATGTAGTAGTATAACTTAACACATAAATATGGGAGTTCTACGGCTAAAATCCATAAACATATTGAGAAGAACACGAGGTTTTTGACATAATGTCATGGCAGGACTAACATGACTCCCAATCCTAAGAGAAATTCATCATGGGAACAAAAAGACAAAGCAGGTGATAAACTAGGATGCACATGATAATATGCTCTATCATGAACTGAACAACACTTAAATCAGAAGTAAATGTTTTTGTTTCCAATAAGTGGGGTTGACCCTAAGGCATATGTATAATCGATCACTAATAATGCAAAATGAAAGGTGGAAAATGATCCTATCCTATATGCCAGTGACACAAACATTACCTTGATGAGTCGAAAACAGGGACTTAAGGGGTAAAAAGATACAATTCCAATCATCTTGCATGAAAAATATCAACTCAAATGATCATTGTATCCTAAAAATATGGCCTATTAGGTGTTATAATAACCAAAAACGAAAAAAAATTGTATAAAATTTGGTTAGAAATTGTATATAATATAAAAAATTACCCAAAAATTTATTTCATTTGAGTTTTTTACCAAATTTGGTGAGAAAGGTAGAAAATCCTCCAAAATTACAACGATCATAATGGGATCTACGATCAATGGAATTTATCACCGTTAGGACTAGGTAGACAAACTCTAACCCTTATTCATTTTCATCCAAGCATTTGTTAAAATTTACTACAATTTCATTTTATTTTTTTTCTTTTATTTTGGAAGAGGGAGAGCATGTATGCACCTGCGCTTGGTGTGAGTCACATATATCCTTCCATATACATGGGGGTAATTAACGATAGGCACATATGCATGTGCATGTCTCCAAAGGCACATGTATACATGTCCGTGAATAAGAAAAAATTAATAATTTTTTTTGTTTTTTCCTTGCAGAATTTGCAAAATGGTTATTGAGTGGCATGAGAGAGAGCATGAGGATGATGACCAACATATTTGGGATCATCTAGGGATTCTAAAATATCTTCAACATTGCAATTTAAGAAAATTTTATGACTGTCCCAACATGAGGGAACAAAAGAGATTGTCGTAGTTGTTGATTGGATATTGGAATCTAGAGGTTGATGCCTTCATGCTGGATGGTCAATACTTGACCATCAAAGTCGAATATATATACTTTATTACCAGTTTATCTCACAGAGGAGATGTGGTAAATACTTGGACTCAAGGTGGTATAGGCATGGCTATTGAGGACTACATTAGAGAGTATTGTATACCTGGTACAAAATGTCTCAGGAGTTAGATCTCATTTTGCAACATAGAATACTTGAGTCTGAAAGTGATCCTTCAGATGATCACTTGGATTGTAGGGTATGCTACTTTACACCATGCCTCTCAACCATAGATGTTTTATGTAGTAGAGTTTCTTCGTCTAGTGATTTATGACTGGAGTAGCTCATTATTATAGAACACGGAGGCACAACTAACTGACTGCAAGACTGGAAAGATGACATTTTTTGGATATGGAAGCATCTTGTGCTCATTCTTTTTTTAGAGACTTCTCACACTTAGCCTAAAAGTCTTCATGCCACCGCATGGACCTAGAGAACCTTGTTTTCTATGGTGGGCCATAGTTATACAACACTTAGGATGTGGGTATGTCCTTTATGCCCATGATGACGATTTTTTCATATGGTGGAAAAACATATCATTTCTATAGATGATTATCCTTATGAGGGGATAAAATTTTCACGTGATATTGACATTCCCATGCCTCTTGGTGGTGCGGTAGGAGAGATAGGTAAGAAATTTTTTCAATCATCATATTATTTATTTTTTATTTTGTGTGAGTTATTTGAAAAGTTAAAAAAAAAAAAAATTTGGATGGACTATAAGTAAAGAAAGAAGTGATCGTTTCTCCCTTAAGAGAATATATTCAAGAATGGTTAAACAAGTCTATTGCCAATATTTCTCAAATTCCAACAGAAACAGATACAACTGGCCACATAACCGCAACAAGCAAGAGTATAAAAGGTGCATCAACAAGCAAATTAAAAGAGAGAGATTCCATCACAATAAGTCTATACTGATTGCATACCTTCTTCCTTATCAGATTTCATCTAGTTATATTTATCCTTTCATTAGAAGAATATAAGAAATTTCTGATAACTTCTCTTTGTCTTCTTTTCAGATCCTATTGTTCGTGTTATGTTCCATACTCTTCTTCCCTCTTTATATTTTTTTAAAATATTTTCTTTATGGTTCGCGTGAGCCCCAATCCTAGTCCACTATGGAAAAACGCCTTTAAATTTCAAGTATTGTAACAGACATTATCATTTTGTAGAAATTCCAGAGAACTAATTCGGGATCAATTTTAATTTTATTTTATAACTCTGAGTTTTGAGTATAAGATACTTGAAATTGATCTATCAAAATCTTCTTTTGATTTGAATAAGTAATACTCTTTCAAAGTTCTCTTGTGCGATTGAGCCATTTTTTTTTCATGTTGAATGCGATCAGAGCTTTTATTAAACTATGATGGATGTGAGGATATTATTCTTTTTCTATATTTTATGTAATGTGTGATGTTTGAGGTTCTTGGTCCACTTCTAAGGAACTCTCTGTATAAATGTTTTATTTTTCAGTAATTTGATTTTTCTTAAGCATTGAAGATTTGGATTTTGTCTTTTGACATAGTCCCATATTATCCTTGACATAAAAATTTAAAGAATATAATAATCCAAAGAGGAGTACCACCTCTATAAAAATAGAGGAGAATCCATATCCTTGTGAGGTTGTCGTTTCAGTCTTAACAGATTCAAACATCAACAATACCATGTTACTGATAATAAATACTAGGTCTTGTGAAAGGCTTGATTTGTAGCTAGGATGTGGGAAATGTGGTGATGGATCTTGATTCTAGGGTATTTTCCTTCTCTTTATCTTCAAATCAATTCTCCATTTGTCTTGTTCTTCGATTCATCTACAACTTTGATGAAAAAGTTGGAGCAACAGTGCAACAATAAGGTAAGAGTAGCAACATCATGTGGTAATACAATAACAATAACATGTAGCATCATGTAGTGGCACTGTAACATCATCATTATGGACAACGATGGGCTCAGAAATGGATATGAAGGATTTATGGATAGTATGCCCCTTTTTGCATGAACTGTTGTCTTCAAGAATCATGTGTGCATGAATTGACCCCCTTAGTCTTCCCAGGACTTGTAAAAAATTAGAACTTACCTATAATAAAACATGAGATCATGGAAGAACATAGGTGATCGGTCTCTCTTCATCCAATAAATACAAAAAAAACAACAACAAGTATTTACTTATAAAACAAATCCAAGGAAATATGAATGAAACAAAATTCATTTTATACTTGTTGAGGAGTGGCAGTCGCCTTAGGATACCCGACAATATTTCATTGATAAATTATTCATTGCTCATCTGATTTGAGTGATTCCAAAGCCAAATGAAAATAGTTTCATAGGGATACTCCCAATATAAATAGGTTTTAAAAATTTCTTAAGGTGATATTCCAAATCTACTTAATAAGAACCTACAAGATATAGTTATTTTTGAATTCCTGCCTAGACCAGTAGTTACTATTTTGAATATAAATTTTTCATTTGATGACAGATAAACATCATTCTAATTGGATATGAAAGAATACTCATGTGTTTATCCCTGGTAGAAACATGTTTTTAAGACAATAAGAATTGATGGGTCAAATATCCCAGTGAACAGTGTACAAAACAAAGTTTCAGGGGTGCATAATTAAGACAAACAATTAGTATTTTAGGTATAACTCATTCATACGATATTGAAATGAAGTGATTTCACTTTCATTATAAACTATATTCACAAGAGAATATTATTTAGGAACAACTTTGAAAGATATATCCATCATGTCACCCAAAAATGGATTGTCCCAACTTCATCCCTAAATTTATTGTTTGACACCTAGTGTGTATTTTGGCCACAATTTATTTGTTTGAAACCCAAATTAAAAAATTCATGATGGGTTAGGAAACAGATTTCAAAGGTTATTTTAGGTAGAAACGAGTTTTTAAAATGATCCCCCAAAATAGGAATGTCCTAACTCTATTTTCAGTAAGGTCAATGATCCAATTGCCACAAAAAGTCCATTCAAGAAGTTATTTATTCCAAATGGTGATCTAGGTATGAGTGATTTTTTTTTCCATGTAATCCTTAATGTAAAACAAGATCACACCAAAAATTGTAAATACTCAGACTTTGCATTATGACTGATACAATATTTGTAGAAAATGAGAAAAGTATACACCCAAAATCAAGAGAAAAGGGAGAGCAAGTATTTAGTTAAAAAATGTAGTAATTAGAGTGAGACAATGAGAGTCTAACATAATCACCATGGTAATTCGAGAGAATCCGCAGAGTGTCTCATTATCCATGAAATAAAATCCACATTTTTTATGAAATTGGGATTCTTGTATGATGAGGGATGTGAAAATTTGAAAGACAACTACAGCCATCATCAAGTTATTGACTAATCATGTATGTGTCATCATGCTTAAAAAAAAAGAGACCATGTATGGGTAGAAGAAATCAAGGATGAAAAATACATTATGATGGAAATAATGGAAAATAACCATACTTTATCATCAAGATTGAAGGATTCTACTTTCCCTTGCACTTTTTTTAGTAAAATTCTCATTCACCAATGCCTTCTTCCTCTTACCAACTTATTCAATAATATAGATAAATCCTTTGGCATTTAATTTGATTGGTATTCATGCTAACAAGAGTAGTTATCATTGGGTGATATGGCTTGCTTCATTATTATCTTCTCTCATTGTCCATTGTACCACTTGATTAGTATTTTTAGTGCATCCATTATTATCCCAGCTGTTCTAACAACAACACAAAATAGTGACACAAATCCACTATACTCGAAGTTGCGGAAACAATCAACCATTGGTGTCGCAAAAAAATGCAATCGTCGATGTTGCAACATCACAACTAGTGTTGCAACAACCGTGGTAGAACTTATAACCTGCTTTCCAACTTGAAAAAGATATTAGTACAATGACTGACTCTTACTTCACCGCGTGTTTTTTATTTATTTATTTCCCTTTATTCTACAGTCCTAAAAAAATAAACATAGCCCACAAGTTGAAAGGAAACACACGATAAAAAAACATTATAAATGCACACTTATCAAAACAACAAAAATAAACAAAATTGATACTAGAAAGAATATTTCACCATTGGCAGTTCCCCGACAACGACACCAAAAATATCGAGTCTTTTTAATCACCTTTCTTATTTCTCATAAAGACAATTAAAAAGACTATGCATTTAATTATGAATCTGGGGATCATATGGAACTTGTGAACTATCATGCACTGTACATGCATGAACAACTATTCTTTCTATGTTTTGTAGCCATAGTGTTAATGATTACGTTTGTGGTTAAAGTATAAACAATTCTCAAGCTATGGAAAGGTTTTACAAAAACTCCAGACTTCAGGAATAGAAACACATGTTGCAGGAAAGTAAATGTCACACTTGCGAGAAAGTAAATATCACACTTGCAGGAAATTAAATATCACACTTGTGAGAAAGTAAATAACTCTTGTAGGAAATTAAATCACACTTGTGGAAAAGTAGAGGTCACACTTGCAGGGAAGTAAATATGTTAGCTACTATGTTGGAAAGGAAATTCACACCAACACTTGTTGAAAATAAATCACACACGCTAAAAGGAAATTGATTAACTACTTACTAGAAAAGAAATTAACTAAGTCATCAAAATTAGAGCCTAATCCTTGCCAATATGATCGCTTCTATTACTCAAACCAACAAATGTAGTCATTGCATTAAACACAGTTATTCGATGAAATAAAAGAATGCAACCCAATCTGAAATAGATTTATTAAAAACATATGAATAAATGAAACCCGACATGAATACTTGATTGCATAAATATATAAACACAACCTCACATGAGTAATCCAATTACATGAACAAATTGAACCAAGAAACTAGTTATGAAATTAAATAAAATAAATCCTATGTGAATACATAATTAAATTACACAACAAGAAATCAAAGGAACCATCTAAGCTACACAACACACCATATAAATATAAATCAATTAAGCTAATCAAAAGAAATCAATATATTACAAATATGTGAAGAAAATAATTCAAATTAATTAACTCAGACACTATGGAAATTATAAAACTACAAGTGAAATAAAAACTCAATGGATTATTCAATTATCATCCAGACATTGCTCTAAGAATCATAGAACAATGGAGAGAGTGCTCTCTTTTATACATAAATTTAATGGAAACTAGAAATAACAAATATCTAAATAAACTCACTTATGGATTTAAGAAATCCATAGTGGTTAAAACAATTTCCTAAATAACGAATGGTTTCCATGATCCTTGCTAACAATTAGCAATTAATAAATAACTCCAAGATCTTTTGCCCAAGAATTCCAAGATTCTTGGTTAACCACTCAAACTAATATTATTAATGATTCCAATATTCTTTCCATATCCAAAATGGTTGTTGATAGTCCAAATCCATGGTAGGTCTTGATAGTTGAAGTTGGATTTTCGTGGACTTGCAAATCCGTACACAGAGTTTCGACAATGTTGTTACTGCGAGTAACAACAAATCATAAAAACTTAATTTCTCAAAAAGGTACAATCTGAGTCATTGAGATATTTTGAGGATAATCATATTTCGACTCAATAAATATTCTTACAAGAAATCTCAAGTACCCACATCGTGAATCTTGAGTTGTAGGAGTAACAACAATGACACGTAGGAGTAACATCAAATCATAAAAACTTAATTTCTCAAAACTTACAATCTGGGTTATTGAGATATTCTAAGGATAAACATATTTTGACTCAATGAAGCTTTGTACAAGAAATCTCAAGTACCCACATATTGAATCTTTAGTTGTAGGAGTAATAACAGTGACAATTGGTTCTGCAACAATCACAAACTAAACCACTTTTCAAAGATAAATGCAAGATATGCTATTTCTCTAATATTTAACCATAATTTATATGAAATAGTAAATAAATGCAATGTAGAACACTTTGGTTCTAAATCTCACATATAAGCATTAAAATGGATTCATAAGCATTAATACGAGGTTATTGGTAAGCAAGAAGGGATTAAAAATAGGGAAAGAGGATGTAAAAAGAATGGCAATTCCATGGCCCAACATAATTTCATCTCCACCAATTCTAGTGTGCTCATTCTATAGGGATATTTTGATGTCGGTACTGATTCAGGCACAAGATCTATTTAAAAATCAATATCTCTTTCTATAGGAAGTTCGAGCACCTCCTCTGAAAACACATCCTTAAATTTAACACAAGGAGATCTTCAACCTTCAGCTCTTTTCTTTCTGCGGTATTAATCACTTATATAGCATACAAGGGGCACCCTTTCTAACTAAACTTATCAAGCTACAATGTCAATTTTTACCTAACTAAAACTAGATTTTGAATGCCTTGCAAAGTTCTTGCATTGTCTTCTTCATCTTCACATTCCAAAACCTTCTCATAGAAATTTAATTTTTCCTTATGGCTAGCTAGCCAATCCATACCCAAAAACATGTCATATGACCCTAGGGGTAGGATATTCAAGGATACTTGCATATGCATTCCATTCATCTCAATTGGATATTCTTTGATCACTTCAACTACCTTTCTCTCAGTTTCGATGGCTAACTGAACTAACCATGCCCTCGCATGTTTCTTTCTTTGTAAGGAACATGCTTCAACAACTTGAGGTGAAACATAACTAAGGTTAGATCCAGGTTGAATTAAAATTGAAATGGGTTTCTTGGAAATTATACATTACAACTCTACCATAGAGGCTTGGTGGCATGCATGTCGATTCTCCACAACTACATATATTCTTGGCACATTTCTAGCCACAACATTGAATGTAGCCACCTTCAACACATGGTAAATTCTCTTGTTTCCATGTTGTAAATGAGGAAAATATCTCAATAGATGTGGTTCTCCACAACCCCAACACTGTAGAGGCCCTTTCTTTGGTTCCTTTACTTTTTCTCTTGCTTTCTTTGCTGGTTTATTTCCACTTTGAGACAAATAGTTCTGTTGATCCACACTTCTTCTCGGTTGACCGAGTTTTGCACATTTCTTCAAAAAACACTTGAATCCCTTTTTTTAGAATCCTCTCTTATCGTTTCTTTTCGAATATTTATAAGGATCTTTCTTATGTTTAGTCTGGTCATATGTAATACCCATGCTTCCCCCAGTTTGTAAATATAACTATAACTGACCAAGAGACTATGGTAGACTAGATATGTGTGAATGTTTGATTTGATGAACCTTTGTATAAGAGGTCAATGTATGTATTTTTTTTATTATTAATAGAAACTGGATAAGTGTTGCATAACTGTTGAAATGGGGGTTTTCCAATATAGACCATGGATGCTATGAGAGATATGGTAAGGGGAACCATGAATGGTTGAGATGACCACCACCAAACTAGTACCTTACTGAATTTAATGACTCAGAATGATCCTCTGACCCATATATGATTTACCAGTCAAAGTGGTAGCTGGAAGAGTCCTCCTGAATATTTAATGAGGAGATGGGGTAGAGTAACCATCTGTAAGACTTCCAGACCTGATCACGAGCTGGGGATTCGGACCCATGCAACCTTGTTGAAAAGGAAAGAAAGAGGTAATTCATGGGTAGAGGTGAGCAGTGAGAAAGAAGATCTACAAAGAGAGAAGAGTTGAAATAACAATCTTGACAAGAGAAAAATAGTGGTTACAACTCTCTAGTTCAGGGAAGAACTGAGTAATAAGTTCATTTTAGGCACAAGAAGCCATGGGAAGGGTTTTCGTTACAAGCTGAGAAACGAGGTTGGCAAGTGAATGTGGTAGTACTCAAGTAGACCTCCTTGATTGTTATAGAGAAAACCGGTTGCCAAGATCTTGTAGGAGGAGGAGAGTAACATGCACCCCTTAAAAGAAAGAGTATCTCTCAAAGAATCATGGTCTAGCTCAGGGGTGGCCAAAGGTAAATCTGTCAGGAGTGGTTGTGGTTGGGTGGAAACATGCACCCCTTTCAGCAGTCGCTTCACAAACTCTGGTTTTCTGATAAGTATCTTCATAATTTGTGTATTGAAATGGAAATGTTGGTTGAATTATATATATGTCTATGACTGAGTTCTGTGTTGAATGGTTAAGTTAAAAATATGCATTATCTCTCTGTGAACTTGTGTTTTTAAATGGGTGTATGTTTGACTCAGCTGAGAAGTTAGAGAATTGTAAGATGTAATTCTTCTATAGTGTTGGGGAAAGACTTATTGGAATGTTTAAGTCATGTCAGTCTCTAAAACCTACCCTCACGGGAATTCCAAATTCAAACCCTATGGAAGGAGGACGCCTCATTTAGACCTTTCACCTGCATGACTAAGGGATCATTCCCATGTCCTTAAGCCCTTTACAGCTAAAGTAATTAGTGCATAGACACAAGAGTTTCCAAAGGATCCATGTGACCAAGGTCTTGGAACCCTACGCTAGGCCCGAAAGAAGTTAAGCCTTCTAGCTTCAGAACTCCGAGAGTTTGGAGATCTAGAGTGTTTCGACCCTACCGTTTATAAATTGGTCGAACACAATTGATAGTTATGGTTACCCACTTGGTTAATTGGCGCCTGGTGGTTTCCTTATCCGGGATAGTTAGACTTTCCCCACCATTAATACTTGATCTATTCAATTATCATGAAGTAACGTGAGCCACCAATTTGAGGGTATTCAGGAGACCCTTTGACCGTTGGATCTATGCCAAGGGAAATTTGGAAAAGTCCTACTTTGGGAGAACATAAATGATATATCATCAAACTCCTCGAATGCTGAAGTCACGAAGTGATGAGAGCTGTTGATCTAGGAATCCATTGGGAATCACTCTCAGTCATTAGATCAAACTTAGTGAAGAGGTGGCACTAAGTACTTCGGTGAAGTCCCACCTCGAAATAATAGAGGTAGTTTAACACCAAAGATTCTGAATGTCAGAGCTGTGAAGTGACAAGGATCGTAGATCTAGGAACTCTTCGAGACCTCTCCCAACCGTCAGATCTATGCCCTGGTTAGCCTGACGCTCACCACTTTGGAAGTAAGGAGGAAGTCACACCACGGATCCCCTGAACGGTGAAGTTATGAAGTAACAGAGGTTGTCTATCTAGGGGTTACGTGGACACTCCTTGACCGTGAGAATGAAGGGCTTGGGAAGCTATTAGTCCGAAGTGACGTGGATATATGATTAATGTGCCACGTTTCACCTAGATTTGTGTGTTTTGTAGACCCTATAGGCCCATTAACATGTGACACGTGTAACTCATGGAAGGGGCCACGTGTCATATCTTCCTTGCCACGTATCACACCTGGCACTCTCTACTTGGTCCATTTGGCGGGAGAAGTATGCGGGACCCACCTGTAGTTTCCTCCATACCTAGTACGTCACCACGTGTGAGGGTGGACCCTTCGAGAGTCCAGAGACTTAGCACTCTGGAGGAACATGGCTGATATTTTTCAAAGTGTGAAGATTCCCGAAGTTGCAAATGACAGAGTAAATCTCAGTCGTTGAAAGGTAGGGGATGTGTGGTGCCAAATCCTATAGTCCAGAGACTTGGCACTCTAGGGGAATTGAGATGTGGTGTGTTGATAAGTTCTGAAGCCTAGATTTGTGAAGCAATGGGAGCTGTGTATATATGTATCTATGTGGATAGATATCGACCGTGAGATCTAAAGGACATTAGAAGGTTGTTTTTCTAAGGTTGAAGTGGCTCACTAACGTCATCCAGGGTGACATGGACCCGCAACTAAGGTTTCACATGTCAACATGATATGGATGTTTTGTAGATCTCTTATGCCTATTAGAGCATGACACATGTTAGTCTCTGATGAGGGCATCTGTCACCCCTGGCCCTTGCTACGTGTCAGTCAATGGTACATGCCCACCTGGCCAAAGTGGTTGGTTAAGTGATCTGGAGTCCGGGAGTCTAGGACTTCTAGACTCCAGAGGATTTCGGGTGTAATGTGGTAGAGATACCAAAGGACCCGAAGGTTAGAGCCATGTGGAAAGATTATGAGACTTCAAGAGTTCGAGAATCCACGAGATTTTGTGTGTAGACAGAAAAGGGGCTCTCAGTTTCGAAGCACCAAATGTCGAATTATCCTTAGGCATATGCCTTAACGAGGAGGAATATCCTCTTTTAGATTAATGGTGAATGGATCTCCACCATGGATACAGGAGCACTGGGAGCTTCGGGACTTCGAGGAACTCTGGATTATATGTATGAGATGGACCCACGTGGCCCTTGACTAGTAATGCTCGAAGAACTTTGGAAGGGCATATCTCTCAATCCTAAGCTCAGATTCGAGCATGGTGATGGTGGTTAGAAAACTCTTGACGAGAAGAAGGTAATGGAGATCTCGGAAAGAGGATTCGAGATAATTTAAGGAAAGTGAAAATTTGATGCCCCATCCCTTAAAAATCCATTTAAGGGGTTGGGTGTGTTATAAATTGGTATCAGAGCATGGAAACAACACTTGGCCTGCTTGGGCTCATGCACTAGTCACATAAAAATAGTATTAGAGAACTTTTAGGACTGACAACCTATCTTACCCACTACTAAGAAGCTTAGTTAAACCTCTACTGAGGAGAGGAATGAAACCTTCTACTGTTGATAAATGTTTGGAGATGTGCACTATATGTTGCTAATATTTCCAAATAAAGAAGTTGAGTTCACTTTGCAATTGTATGTGTTGTTCATGAATTAGTAGCTCATTAACTAACATAAAATGTTTTATCAGCACTCAAGCAGTCAGTGGACAGTAGGAAAACTACAACATAAGGGATGGTGGCATGCCATGAGTTGGGGGGAATCTCCCAAAATAGAGATGAAGAATCTGATGAGAGGAGGGTGGTGCAAAACCCTCCAGATTTGGCTAAAACTGTAAGAAGCCTCATGGAAAAATTACAGAGTTGTAAGGATGAAAATGAAAGGTTGATAAAAGAGTAGGAAAAACAAACTGAAATTAATGCAGTTTTACTGCAAAGCTTGTTAGACATACAAAGGCAGCTGCAGCATGGACCAATAGCCAGTCATGTGGACATTCATCATATGAAGAAAACCCAGATTCCACCTGAGATACGAAAGCATGGCCCTGAAAGTGGCCACACTAGGAGGAGCACCTCAAAGAAGGCCCGACATAAAGACAAGAGACACTCATCAGAAGAATCCTCTGGTGAGGAAACTGATAACTCCAGGGAATCTTCTAGTATCAAAACTAGTTTGCATTCCCATAGGAAAGGAAAGAAGAGGAAACATTCCAAGAGTCATGACCCTGAAGAGTTCAAGAAATCCAAACCACCCACCTTCAATGCAGAAATTAAGAAAGGGAGAAGAAGCATAATTTTTCTTTCTTGGCTTGAAGAAGTACTTTAGAGTCCATGACTACTCTGAAAATTTGAAGGTTCAGATAACCATTTTTAACCTGAATGGAAAGGCCTCCATTTGGTGGGAGGATCTTAGGAATGTGAAAATATTCCATGAGAAGGACTTGTCATGGAAACAATTTTAGAAATACTTCAAGAAGAAGTACCTGTTAGAGAAATACTTTGATGGGAAGACCAAGAAGTTCTATGAACTCAAGCTGGGAGAACTCACCATAGATGAATATATCAACACATTTTTTGAGTTGATAAGGTATCTTCCCTACATCAAATATGAAAAGGTCAAGATGCAATGATTCATTAGAGGACTACCTCAGTCCTTCCGAGACATAATTGAATTTGATGAGCCAAAGACCTTGGAAGACACTATCAGGAAAGAAAGGTATTTCTATGAGAAATTCAAGAATAAGACAGAACCTCCTAAAGACTGGAAGAAAAAAGGTAGTTTGGGATTCACAAAAAAGGGATTTAAACCCTCAAGGTTTAATAACTATGGGAAGGGTTCTAAGTTGAGCCTTCCTACTAGAAGTGTACATCAGCAAAACTTTCCATCTCAGAGTGGAAATAAACCATTTGGGATAGCCCCAAGTAAGACTGATAACACAAAGAGAGAACCCTTGAAATGTTGGGGTTGTGGAGAAGAACACCTGCTGAGAGACTTCCCTTATATAAAAAAAAAACAATAGGAAGGTATACAATGTCCAAGAATCTAGCATAGTCAATGATGTGGCTAGGAGCATGCCACATATTTGTGCAGCCTTGGATAATAGACAAGTTGACCACCAAGCTTCAGTGGTGGAGATGGAAGGTATGATTGTCAGCCATCCCGTTTCCATTTTAATTGAACCTGGTTCTAATTTGAGTTATGTTTCCCCTCAAACTGTTGAGAAATTTAAATTGCGACAAGTTAAAAATGTGAAATCATGGCCGATACAACTAGCCATTGGAACCAAAATAAAAGTAACATAGGTCATACCAGACTACCAATTCGATATGAATTGATTACCCACCCGAGCAACCCTAAACATGCTTCCTTTAGGATCTTATGACCTGCTGATTGGCATGGAATGGTTGGCTTCCCACAAAACTAAGTTGGACTATTATAGAAAAACTTTAGAGTGTGAAGATGAAGGAGGGAGAAAAATAACCCTACAGGGAATTGAAAATCCTGTCTCCATGAGGCAAATATCATCCCTTCAAGTGAAGAAATATTGCAGAAAAGGATGTCCTTTATATGCAATACAAGTGTTGAACTCTGTTGAGAAGAACAAACCAAGCCTAGACGACCATCCGATATTAAGAGAATATAAATATGTGTTTCTAGAAGAGGTACCAGGTCCACCTCCAAGAAGGGATATTGACTTTTCAATAGAACTTGCAACAGGAGAGATGCCCGTGTCTAGAGCACCCTATAATATGAGTACACCAGAGCTGGTTGATCTCAAGATACAGCTAAAGGAAATTATGGAATTCAGCCTGGTTTTTCTCCATGGGGAGCACCTACCTTGTTTGTGAAAAAGAAGGATGGAACACTTAGGTTGTGCATAGAATATAGGAAACTCAATAAGATGACCATAAAGAATAAGTATCCCTTGCTAAGGATCGATGACTTGTTTGAACAATTAAGCAGTGATACAATTTTCTCCAAGATTGACTTAAGGTCTGGATACCATCAGGTCCAAATTAAAGATGAAAACGTCCACAAAACAACCTTTAGGACAAGATATGGTCACTATGAATTTGTGGTGGTGCCATTTGCGCTGACCAATGTACCAACCACTTTTATGTTCTTAATGAATAATGTAATCAGTAAATTATTAGATAGATTTGTATTGGTTTTCATTGATGATATCCTAATCTATTCTAAGAATAGGGAGGAGCATGGAGAACATCTTAAGTTAGTACTTCAAGTACTAAGAGAACATTAGCTCTATGCTAAGTATAGTAAGTGTGACTTTTTCCATAAACAAGTCCATTAGTTAGGCCATGTTATTTCTGAAGAAGGGGTGGTAGTTGATCTCGACAATATTAAAGCCATCATGGATTGGCCTACCCCAAAGGATGTATCTAATATCAAATCCTTTATGGGCCTAGCAGGATACTATAGGAGGTTCATAAAAGGATTTTCCAAGATTGGTTGCCAAATTACTTCCCTTCAGAAAAAGGGATTTAAATTCATTTGGACATCAAAATGTGAAGAGAGATTCCAAGAGCTGAAATACCTTCTAACCAATGCACTTGTACGGAAGATTGCAGGCCCAAACAAGGACTTCCTTGTGTGTACAAATTCTTGCAAGAAAGGGCTCGAAGGAGTTCTTATGCAAGAAGGACATGTGATTTTCTATGAATCCAGAAAACTGAATGACCATGAAGTCAACTATGTAACCCACGATCTGGAATTGGTTTCCATATTGCATGCTTTAAAAATGTGGAGGCATTACCTCCTGGGTAGAAGATTTGTGCTTATGACAGACCATTATGGGTTGAGGTACTTGTTTGATCAACCAAAAATTAATTCCAGACAAGCTAGATGGATGGATCTCCTTAGTGACTTTGATTTTGAAATCAAACACATCAAAGGAAAATAAAACATGGTGGTTTATTCCCTTAGTAGAAGTATGAAAGTGATTCACTTGGCAACTATAAGCACCGATGAATCAGACATCAAAGAGAGAGTCAAATGTGCAAAAGAAACAAATTCATTTTTCAATATCATGACATGATACCTAGAGCAAGAGCCCACAGGGATAAAGTATGATGATTATCAATTGTTGAATAATGGCATATTAGCCTACAAAGGGAGGTTGTATATTCTGAATTATGATGACTTGAAGAGGTTCATAATGGATGAACTACACAAAATACCATATATTGGTCATCCTGGGTATCAAAAAATGATCACGACCACTATAAAATTGTTTTATTGGCCAGGACTAAAGAAGGACATAGTTGATTACTTGGCTAAATTTCTAGAATGTCAACAAGTTAAGGCGGAACACTGACATCCAGCAAGGTTGTTGCATCCCCTACCAATTTCATAATGGAAATGGGAAACCATCTCCATGGATTTCATCACCTGATTACCAAAATCGTCCAAGAAGAATGATGCCATCATGGTAGTGGTGGAAAAATTGAGCAAGGTTGCTCACTTCATTCTTGTCAAGTCAACTTGCAAGGCAATAGATATTTCCAGTATCTTCATGAAAGAAATATTTCGGTTGCATGGCATGCCTAGGGAGATCATATATGACAAAGATACAAAATTTACTTCGAGCTTTTGGAAATATTTAATGACTTCTTTTGAGACTAAATTGTCATTTAGCACATCCTATCACCCTTAAAATAATGGACAGACAGAGAGGGTAAACCAAGTATTAGAGGACATGTTAAGGATTCATGTAATGCATTAGCCTAAGAAGTGGGAAGAATACCTTCCACTGGTAGATTTTTCCTCCAACAATGGTTATCACGAGTCATTGAAGATGAACCCTTTTGAAGCCCTCTATGGTAGATAGTGCAAGACCCCAATCAGCTGGAATAATCCAGTAGATAGAATTACAATTGGGCCAAACATGCTGAAATAAATGGAACAACAAGTAATTCGGATAAAACAAAATCTGAAAATAGCTCAGGATAGACAAAAAAGTTATGTAGACAGAAAGATGACTCCTAGAGAGTTCCAAACAGGGGATCATGTATATCTCAGAGTTAGATCCAGGAAAATCTCCTTGAGGATGGGAGCTTGTGCCAAGCTAGCATCTCAATATTGTGGACCCTTTGAAATTTTGGATAGAGTGGGCCCTATAGCCTATAGGCTAGCACTTCCTCCCACAATGAAGGAACATAATGTTTTCCATGTTTCGTTATTAACGAAATTATGTACATGATTCTAATCATATTATTGACTGGTCTTTGATTCAGGTGGAACAAGAGGGAGAGTTCCTGCTGAAACCTCAATGCATAATAGATAGGAAGGAAACCCCACTCAGGAATAGAACCATTTCACAGGTCAAGGTACAGTGGAAACACTTTGGCCAAGATGATACATGGTAAATGGAGGATACCATGAGACAGGCATATCCATTTTTGTTTACTTCTGTACATACATATCACATCGGCAGATAGAACATTGAGGATGATGTTCCTTTAAGGATACTAGCTATAACTATCCAGGATACTATGGAATACTAGATATAGCTATAACTATGGCATACTAGATATGTGTGAATGTTTCCTCCAGTTTGTAAATATAGATATAACTATCCAGGATACCATGGCATACTAGATATGTGTGAATGTTTGATTTGATGAACCTTTGTATAAGAGGTAAATGTATGTATTTTTCGTTATTAATAGAAAATTGATAAGTGTTGCATAACTACTGAAAGGGGGGTTTTCCAAGATAGACCATGGATGTTATGAGAGATATGGTGAGGGGAACCAAGAATGGTTGAGATGACCCCCACCAAACTAGTACCTTACTGGATTTAATGACTCAGAACAGTCCTCTGACCCATATATGAATTACCAATCAGAGTGGTAGTTGTAAGAGTCCTACTCAAGAGTTAGTGAGGAGATGGGGCAGAGTGCCCATCTGTAAGACTTCCAGACCTGACCACAAGCTAGGGATTCAAACCCATGCAACCTTGCTGAAAAGGAAAGAAATAGGTAATTCGTGGGCAGAGGCAAGGAGCAAGAAAGAATATATGGGAAGAGAGCAGAGTCGAAAGAAAAATTTCGAGAAGAGAAAAAGAGCGGTTACAACACTCTGGTTTGGGAAAGAACTGAGTAATAAGATCGTTCTGGGCGCAAGAAGCCATGGGCAGGGTTTTCGTTACAAGCTAATAAATGAGGCTGACGAGTGACTGTGGTAGTACTCAAGTAGACCTCCTTGCTTATTATAGGGAAAACCAGTTGCCAAGATCTTGTAGGAAGAGGAGAGTAACCTCCATCCTTGACTGTCATTGGAAAAGAAGAAAGAGTCTCTCTCAGAGCATCATGGTCTAGCTAGGGGGTGGCTAGCGGTAAATCCGTCAGGAGTGGTTGTGCCTATGGTTGGGTGGAAACATGCACCCCTTTCAACAGTCACTTAACGAACTCTGGTTTTCTGATAAGTATCTTCATACTCTGTGTATTGAAATGGAAATGATGATTGAATTATATATATGTCTATGAATGATTTTTGTGTTGAATGGTTAAGTTAAAAATATGCATTATCTCTCTGTGAACTTGTGTTTTTAAATGGGCATATGTTTGAATCTGCTGAGTAGTTAGAGAGTTGTAAGATGTAAGTCTCCTATAGTGTTGGGGAAATAATTATTGGAATTTTTAATTCCCGTTGGTCTCTAAAACCTACCCTCATGGGAATTCCAAATTCAAACCCTATGGAAGGAGGATTCCTCCTTTAGACCTTTCACCTACATGACCAAGGGCTCATGCCCATGTCCTTAAACCCTTTACAGCTAAAGGAATTAGTGTGTATCCCACAAGAGTTTCCATAGGACCCATGTGACCAAGGTCTAGGAACCTTGTGCTAGGCTCGAAAGAAGTTAAGCCTTTTGGCTTCAAAACTCTAGTAGTTTGAAGCTCCAGAGTGTTTCGACCCTACCGTTTATAAATCAGTCGAAGGAAAATTATAGTTACGGTTACCCACCTGGTTAACCGGTGCCTAGAAGTTTCCTTATCCGGAATAGTTAGACTTGCCCCTGTAAGTTTTAAACCTGTGAAGTAAAGAAATGCATATAGATTCTTAAGAAAAATGAAATTTAATCAATGGCTCATTCACATAGTACACAGAGATTTATACCAGAAACCCTCAACCGGGAAAACCTTTCTTATATTCATTATTTCGAATTTCACCATTCACCATACAATATATACAATGTTTTTAGGTATTCCGTAGATACCAAAACCCTAATCCCTTAATCCAGGATTAATTTAGTAAACCTCTAAAAATAGCAAAATCCGGTTAAAATAGCAAAAACCGCCCAAAAAAAAAAATCCGTGGCCTTGCCCCGAACCCCGTCAGCCCCAGGATACCCCTGGGACCCCCCAAAGAAAGAACCCGGTGCACACGGCACAAACATGACACTAGTACGAGGGATCGCCAGATGCAGTTGTCGAATATAACGTGCCCACACACACACATGCAAAGAATATAACACATACCCAAGATTCTCCCACTTGTTGTTTTCTGTGTATCTAGGGGTCCCAATATTATATACTCAACAATCCAGGGCAGCAATGCCCATTGTTACTCTACACCAGGAGAAATTTTCTGTGCTTACAGACATTGGCAATGAATCTGCAACATTTTTCAAAGTGTCAACCTTTTCCAGCAACACCTTCTTTTCCTCAACCATGTCTCTCACAAAGTGATACTGAACATCAATATGCTTTGTCTTTGAATGATAAGCTAGGTTCTTTGCCCAGAAGATTTCACTCTGACTGTCACAATCTAATCTTACTGCTTGTTGTACCAACCCAATACCTGAACATAATCTCTGTAACCATACTGCTTCCTTGCTTGCATGAGTGGCTGCCATGTATTCAACTTCTATAGTTGAGAGTGCCACTACAGCCTGTCTTTTGCTCATCGAACTGATTTCTCCTCCAAATAGGTTACACACATACCCACTTGTAGATCTTCTGCGATCTAGATCTCCAGCCCAATCTGCATCAACAAAGCCATGTATGTCCACCACTCTATCTAATCTTTGTCTTCCTTGGTAGAACAATCCATAATTGGTAGTGCCACACAAATACCTGAAGTCCCTCTTTACTGCTGTCAAATGCTCCTTCCCTGGTTTTGACATATACCTGCTCAAAACTCCCACTGCATGTGTAATGTCCAGTCTAGTACAGACCATTGCATACATCAAACTACCAACTACATTGGCATATGAAACATGGGACATGTCCTCTTCTTCTTCTTGTGTCTTGGGACACTGATATGCAGATAACTTTACACCTATAGGAATAGGAACCTTGATTGGTTTACTTCCATGCATATTAAACCTCTGCAATATCGTCTCAACATAATTTCTTTGATTCAACCAGAGTTTCATGTTTGCATGATCTCTTTTAAACTCCATTCCTAGAATGAAGTTAGCAGCACCGAGGTCCTTCATGTCAAATTTGGAGGATAGATGTGTTTTCACCTCCTTTATAACATCCATGTTATTTTCTAACAACAACATTTCATCAACATACAACACTACATAAATGAAGTGATTACCAACCTGCTTGGAATATACATAGTGATCAACCCTGCTTCTCACAAATCCCAATCCAAGGATGTATGTGTCAAACTTTTGGTACCACATCCTAGGTGATTGCTTCATACCATATAGTGACTTCTTTAGCTT
>JZKD02S1729853.1:688808-709487 GCA_000966675.3 Picea glauca | reverse complement strand
TTGTTAGGTACCCGCGGGTTGTTTTGGGTTAGCCCACGGATGCCCGCGTGCAGTATAAGGACAGCAAGCGGATGCCCGCGCCCAGTGAGAAGTTAGGGCGCGGGTTGCTTGTTTTGATTGGTTTTTTGAGGAATTACTCAGCATGGCTTTGGCTAGGAAGAGGCATGAGTAGGCCTGATGCCAGGTAAGCAGGGATAGTGCAATTTAGGGTTATAACAACTGGTAGTTTTGGCCGTTAAATTTCTCGACCCTAAACTTTCTATCTTTCGACATTTCTCCCACTCGAACCAGGAACCCTCTTTTCCTGCGAGTTACCTTACGCTCTGATACCAATTGTTAGAAAAACAGGACCGCGGAGCAATAAAATAAAACAAATGTAGAAACAAAACACAGAAGACACACAATACAAGAGAGACATAGATTTACATGGTTCACCCAGTGTGGGCTACGTCCACCAGAGAAATTTCTAGGTCCTTCCTTTCTTATTATCCAGCAAATGAAGGGATACAACCTACACCAAAACCCGTTGTAACTTCCTCTTCTTTCTCTCACAGTCTCCTCTCTCAGAATACAATATTGACCATCAACCATAGCCAAAATACATTTCCCTCATAAAAGAGGGTTGCCTTCTAGGGAAAAAAACCCTAACATAATCTCTACCGTTAGATCTGCAACCTTATAAAGAATGGTCCAGATTTACAATGAAATTACAATATACTTTTACAAGGCAATTTTTTCTACAGGGGCTTCACCCCCGAACCCACATTGGGGGCCCGCTTGCCCCCAGATCCCCTCAACCATGGGATAGCCCCCCAAGACCCCACAAAGGGGGTACCCCCCCTCTGCACTCCCTCACGTGGAAGAGTGTACATACTTCTGGGGTGTAAATACTTCATGGGGTATAAACACAGCTGAAAGCAAGGACCTCTGAATCAAGAAAATAATCAAGCTCCACAACCAAGAGAAAGGACATATAAAGGTTGTCAAAGCTGAAGATGATGAACATGGCTACTACTGAGCCATGAAAACCCCATGATAAGCCATGATTTCCTGAAAAATTATTGTGTTGAGGTAACACAAGCCAGAGGGATGCCTCGACAGAGTAAGTCTGAGAGACACCTCGACTATAAGACTCGATAGAGTCTCTAAAATGCTTTATGTACGAGAAAACCTTGGCAGGGAGAGATGAATCACCTGGGGGAATGTATAGTAGTGAAGGGGATGCCTGAGTCTGGGCCTGGAGGGTGAGTGACCGTAAGAAAGAGGAGACCTTAATAGTTTTTGTAAACTATTGGCATCATGCACATGGTGGGTAGTTCTTCTTGATGTAGACCCCCTTCTCCAGACCCGTAGGTTGGAATCCGCACATGATTGTTTCTTTTCAGCCCCTAAGAGATCGATTGGCTCTTCTATTTCCCTTTCGAGAAATCACACCCACAACGAACCTTGAGGAAATTACTCCTTTATTTTAGGATACCAAATTTCACGATTTCACAAATCTCGTGGTCGAGAGCCTTATCTCTTCGACCTCTGAAACCCAAAATACAAATACTTGCCTTTTTCTGATGTCAATTTTGGCTTTTCGACTTTTGTGAATTCGGGAGTTGCGATGATGCGCAACTCTGCTCTCGACCCCTGGAGTCCCGAAATTTCGACTTCCGATTTATCGAAATGCAAATGTATCGGTCTTCCTTTCCTCTTCACAATTTTGGGATTGCAACCACTGAAAAGTGCTTTCACTATGTCCCCGGGGCTCTCGAACCTCCGAACCTCGAAATGATGAAATGATGTCTTCTGAAAATCCTTTAAGACTTTTGCATATTGGGAGTTCGATATGCTAAGGATCGAATACTTTGTCACCTCCGTCTTCCGGTCTCCGAAGTTCCGAAATGCTGAAATGGTAGTTCCCCTCGCTTCTTTCACAAACCTCGACAGGAAGTCTCCTATCCTTCCACGTGTCGCCTCCTCCTTCAATGTGGAGTGTAGACACTTGTCAACGGGAATGTTGAAATCTCGATTTCTGAAATGCCGATAATCCTTTGTCGTGGCTTCTGATTTTGGGTTTTCTCCCCTGCTGAGTCTCGCTATCCTTCCCTCGAGACTTCTGAAATCCCGAACTCCGAAGTCTCGAAAAATCAAACTTGCTTCTCCTTACTTCCACACACGAAAACCTCCTTTTCACATTTCAGGGGTTTGGTCAACCAAGGATTTTGGCTTGCACTTCGGACTTTCGAACCCTGAAATGCTGAAATGATCTAGCGTCCCAATAAGTCAATATCAATGGCTCCTTATCCGCCTTGCATCTCTTGTAGATCCTACGGTTCTCTCTATTTTGGGAGTTCTCCTTGGAGAACCTTGACTGTCCAAATTCTTTCTTTAAGAACCTCTTCTCTGAGTCGCCTCAGCTATCCTCTTCACTTTGAATTGGCCTCTGCATGATGACCAAAAACTCCTCTTCTTCTCTTCAACACTTGAAGAAGCTAACTTTCCTGAGCTTTCTTTCACCGAATTAAATCTCCTATGATATTTCTGCATGCACTCCTTGCGGAACTTCTTCAAATATGTCTAAGTATTTGAGTTCTTCTGACTCTGTGCAACTCTGCAACACCAGTCCTTCAATCCTCTCCTTGGTTGATAAGTTATGAACCTCCAACCAGCCTGCGCACACCTTGCACGGCTTTTGTGCTTGCCTTGCACTTCAGTTGAAATGAGAACAACGGTATCCCTCCTGAGATTTCAGAGATGAACTCTGAACCCGTCAATGCACTCCTTGTGGATGCTTCACTGCACTCCTTGCAGGAACTCTGACTCAAGAGAGAAACAATTGAAACTCATCTCCTTACTCTCTCAGAATTCAAACACTTAACCTGAAATCATACATACACAACATAACAACAAATGTACAACAGAAAGAGTAAACAACCATAAGCATAGCATTCAGTATGTATACATAGAAAGTATTCGACACCATCAGTCTGAATCAAAGCTTCATATATATTAATTTCAGAACTTTGGTACATGGGTTCTTTTACACAATTCTCTGCTCCAGCTCTTCTCTATGCTCTATGATATCCTTGATAATGTTACAATGATACAAGATGAGGGTGTCTATAGTCGGTTTTCCCTCTAGCTCCTAAAACTGTCTAATCTAGAATTTAAATCTACCTACTTTCATTAACTATGCATAAATGCCTCTACACCTTACAGATGAAATCGAATCGCTCAAGATATATTTACAATATGGAAGTACTCCCTTCTTAAATATTACATTAAAGTCTTCGCATCCAAACTTTTAAAAAACATTTCCAACATTTTCAACATATGCCAAAAATGTGATGGCATTTGTCCCATGCTCGTTTGTTGCTGGCAATGCTCCTACATCATACTCCCTCGCTTGAAAATTTTCATGGACTCCTGTTCATGAGCTCTTGCACTGTCTGTCCATGCTTCTGAATTTCTACTTCATTCTCCCAGATGGCATCTTCAACTAGATGTCCCTTCCACTTGACTAAGTATTCAAAATACTCTTTTCTCCTGGTCCTCTTGCTGACTCTCTTGTCAAGTATACTTTCCATCTGTGGCTTTTCAGCTATAGGCATTTGTTTAGTCCACTAAACCTTTGTCTTTCCACTGTCTCATTTAGATTTGTAAGGGTACAAATCTGAGATGTTGAATACCGGTGAAATTCCGACCCCATCGGGTAATTCAATCTCATATGCATTTGCCCCAAATTTCATTATGATCTTGCATGGTCCAATATTTTTCATTTTCAATTTGTTATATGTTCCCCTTGGGAACCTTTCCTTTCTTAGGTGTGCAAGAATTAGATGACCAAATTCAAATTGAAGTTCTCTCCTACGTTGATCTGCTCTGCGCTTGTACTTCTGGCTTGAATTTTGTAATCGCTCCTTCACTTGGTTGTGAAGTTCCTTTATTGCCTCTGCAAAATTCTCTGCACTAGCACTTCTAGTTTCATCCTGTTCTGAATCCTTCAGTTCAGAAAATCTCCTGGGTTGCATTTCATAAACAATATGAAATGGACTCTGCCCTGCACTTCTATTGATTAAATCATTATAATAAAATTCTGCCTATGGTAGAATATGATCCCACTGACTGTGGTGTTCAGTCACTACACTTCTCAGTAAATCTCCCAAGATTTTGTTCACAACTTCTATCTGTCCATCCATCTGAGGATGGTAAGCTGAGCTAAAAGACAAACTTGTCCCTAGCTTCTTCCATAAAGTCCTCCAGAAATGTCCGATGAACTTGGTGTCTCGATTCGAAACTATACTTCTTGGTAAGCGATGAAGTCTAACAACTTCTTTGAAAAACAAGTTCGCGATATGTGTCGCGTCATTGGTTTTCTGACATGGTATAAAATGTGCCATTTTAGAAAATCTGTCTGCCACCACAAAGATTGAATCAAACCCTCTTTGCATTATCAACAGTCCCAACACAAAATCCATGCTCACTGCATCCCACAGCCTCTCTGGTATGGGTAACGGATGATACAACCCTATATTTTGTCTTTTTCCCTTTGAGTGATGACAAATTCTGCATCTGTCCATGAATCTTTTGACATCAGTTCTCATCCCTGGCAAAAAATATGAGCCATTTAATTTCGAGAAAATTTTATCATGACCGA
Organism: Picea glauca; assembly: GCA_000966675.3. NCBI lineage: Eukaryota > Viridiplantae > Streptophyta > Pinopsida > Pinales > Pinaceae > Picea > Picea glauca. The sequence goes on along the minus strand of JZKD02S1729853.1, from coordinate 704,842 downwards.
AATGTCTTGCCAATCCTCCACTGTGTTTTTCTTTCAGTAGATTCTCCCTCATGAAGTATTTTGGAATACATAATTGATTTTCCCTGAATAATAATCCATCCTGGATCATATATTCGGTCCATTGGCTTCTGTCCCTGAGAATTGAATTCTCAGATCCCTCATATGCCTCTTTGAAATCTGGATCATTTTTGTACATGTCCTTGAGATTATCAAAACCTCAAGTTTTGACTCTAAATTCCTGCATCAGCAAACATTTCCTGCTCAAAGCATCAGCAAATTTGTTAGCAGTTCCAGAAATATGTTTAATTACAAAAGTAAAATTCTGCATATATTCAACCCATTTTGCATGCTTCTGGTTCAACTTATCCTGTTGAGTCACGAATTGTAAGGCATGATTATCACTATACAAAACGAACTCTTTAGGAACCAAATAGTGCCTCCACTTCTTCAGTGCTTGTATGACTGCATAAAAGTCCTTATCATATGTGGAGTACTTCACTTTCGCTTCATTCAGTTTCTCACTAAAGTACGCGATTGGCCTGTCATATTGGCTCAAGACCTCTCCAATTGCAAATCCACTAGCATCACATTTGAACTAAAACGTCTTACTGAAATTTGGCAACACCAAAATTGATTGTTCAGTAATCTTTCATTTCAACAGATTGAAACTCTTCTCTACTTCTTCCATCCAGTGAAAATATTTATGTCTTTTCTTCACTCTGTCCATCATCGGTGCGCTAATTCCACTGAAATTTCTGATAAATTTTCTGTAGAAACTAGCCAATCCATGAAAGCTTCTAAATTCAAATATACTCTTTGGCGATGGCCAATTCTTAATCACCTCCACTTTATCTAGATCCATTTTCAGCTTATTTGCATAGATAACAAATCCCAGGTAAATGAGCTCTGTCCTCATGAATGATGATTTCTTCATATTTATCAGCAACTTCTCTTGCTGCAACTTCTTCATCACTGTAGCCAAATGCTTCAAGTGCTCTATTTATGTCCTACTGAAAATCAGTATATCGTCAAGATATACAATGATGAATTTTTCAATGAAATCCTTCAAGACTTCATTCATCAACCTCATGAATGAAGCGAATATGATGCAGGAGCATCGCCAGTAGCAAACGAGTTTGGGACAAGCGCCATCACATTTTTGGCATATGTTGAAAATGTTGGAAATGTTTTTTAAAAGTTTGTATGCACAGAATTTAATGTAATAGTTAAGAAGGGCGTACTTCCATATTGTAAATATATCTTGAGCGATTCTCTTTCATCTGTAAGGTGTAGAGGCATTTATGCATAGTTAATGAAAGTAGGTAGATTTAAATTCTAGATTAGACAGTTTTAGGAGCTAGAGGGAAAAATAACTATAGACACCCTCATCTTGTATCATTGTAACATTATCAAGTATATCATAGAGCATAGAGAAGAGTTGGAGCAGAGAGTTGTGTAAAAGAACCCATGTACAGAAGTTCTGAAATTAATATATATGAAGCTTTGATTCAGACTCATGGTGTCCAATACTTTCTGTGTATACATATTGAATGATATGCTTATGGTTGTTACTCTTTTTGTTGTACATTTGTTGTTATGTTGTGTATGTATGATTTTAGGTTAAGTGTTTGAAGTTTGGGAGAGTAAGGAGACGAATTTCAATTGTTTCTCTCTTGAGTCAGAGTTCTTGCAAGGAGCACAGTGAAGAATTTGCAAGGAGTGCATTGACGGGTTTAGATTTCATCTCTAAAATCTCAGGAGGGATACCGCTGTTCTCATTTCAACTAAAGTGAAAGGCAAGCATAGAAGCCGTGCAAGGTGTGTGTAGGCTGGTTGGAGGTTCAGAACTTATCAACCAAGAAGAGGATTGAGGGACTGTTGTTGCAGAGTTGCACAGAGTTAGAAGAACTCAAATACTTAGACGTATTTGAAGAAGTGCCGCAAGGAGTGTGTGCAGAAATCTCATAGGAGATTTAAGTCGGCGAAATAAAGCTCAGGAGAGTTAGCATATTCAAGTGTTGAAGAGAAAAAGGGGATTTTTTGGTCATCGTGCAGAGGCCAAGTCAAAGTGAAGAGGATCGTTGAGGCAACTCAGAGAAGAGGTTCTTGAAGAAGGAATTTGGACGGTCAAGGTTCTCCAAGGAGAACTCTCGAAATAGCGAGAACCGTAGGATCTACAAGAGATGCAAGGTGGATAAGGAGCCATTGATCTTGACTTATTGGGACGTCAGATCATTTCAACATTTCGGGATTTGAAAGTCCGAAGTGCAAGCCAAAATCCTTGGCTGACCAAACCCCCGAAACGTGAAAAGGAGGTTTTCATGTGTGGAAGTAAGGAGAAGCAAGTTTGAGTTTTCAGGACTTCAAAGTTTGGGATTTCAGAAGTCTCGAGGGAAGGATATCGAGACTCAGCAGGGGAGAAAACCTAGAATCAGAATTCGTGATAAAGGATTATCAGCATTTCGAAAATCAAGATTTCAACATTCCCGTTGACAAGGGTCTACACTCCACATTGAAGGAGGAGGCGACGCGTGGAAGGATAGGAGACTTCTTGTCGAGGTTTATGAAAGCAGTGAGGGGAATTACCATTTGGGAATTTTGGGACTTCGGAGACAAGAATATGGAGGTGACAGAGTATTTTATCCTTATCATATCGAACTCCCGGTATGCGAAAGTCCGAAAGGATTTTCAGAAGATGTCATTTCGGCATTTCGAGGTTCGGAGGTTCGAGAGCCCCGGGGACATAGTGAAAGTGATTTTCGATGGTTTCAATCCCAAAACCACAAAGAGGAAGGGTAGACCGAGACATTTTCATTTTGGTAAATTGGAAGTCAGAATTTTGGGACTCCAGGGGTTGACAACAAAGTTGTGCGTCATCGCAACTCCCAAATTCACGAAAGCCGAAAAGCCGAAATTGACATCAGAAAAAGGAAATTATTTGTATTTTGTGGTCTCAGAGGTTGAAGAGATAAGGTGCTCGACCACGTGATTCATGAAATCATGAAATCCAATATCCCAAAATAAAAGAGGAATTTCCTCAAGGTTCATTGTGGGTGTGATTTCCCGAAAGGGAAATAGAAGAGCCAATCGATCTCTCAGGGGCCGAAAATAAAAGATCCTGTGCGGATACCAACCTGTGGGTTTGGAGAAGGGGGTCTGCATCACTTCTTGTGCGAGAAAACCTTGGCAAGGCAAGATGGATCGCCCGAGGTACTGTATAGAAGTGAAGGGGATGCCTGAGCTTGGGCCTGGAGGATGAGTGACTGCAAGGAAGATGAAACCATGATAGCTCTTGTGAGCTATTAAATTGGAATCATGCACCCAATGGGTATGTTAAGGAAAAACAATGAGCTTGGATAAAAAAACAACCATGTGGATAGAAATCCATAAACTGGACAGATAAGTATTATGATGGATTATGAAATTTCCTCTTGAATTTTGAACAACAGTAAGATGTTTTCACACAAAATTGTGATTAATGTGCTTGTTGTCCAAGAATTATTGAAGGCAGGTGACAAAAACTAAGATCCTAAAAGAGGACCTGACCGAGGACGAAGGTCAAGACTTCTGAAGTGGTTGAATGAGAAAGGCATGACAGGTGTTTTTGACAAAGAACACCAAGGATGATGTTCCTTTAAGGGGGAGGGAATTGTAACACCTTGTTTCCCCCAATTTGTAATTAATCATAAAATAGGAATTACCATGCTAAAGCATGAGGACAATCTAAATGTATTATTGTTTGAGTTGCCAATAACTGACTGTGGGGGTGAAGCCTTGAAAGTACTGGCCATGATATCACTAGAGGAGGGAAAGAATTTAATGAAGAAAGGGTTGGTGGTTGAATTACCAAATACCCCCATGAATGGGGGCATGGTCTAGCTGCAGGAAGTCAACCCAAAGTACCACAGGGTCAGGTAGACCATGCAGACCTGAGCTTCCTTCTGACAGAAGAAAGGTGACAGTTATACACAAGAAGAAAACAAGACAGGAGGGGAAGCTCATAAGGGAGATGCGCGGAGCTCTCCTGGAGAGCATGATCATAAGGCTACGAGTCTAATGTTGGGGTGAGCATCTGATGAACCTCTTCGAGTCCATAACCAAGAGAAATCTCTGAGAACTGTAGAGAATAGAACCCAAACAGAAGTTGAAATAGAGAGAGAATCATTGAGAACTACGAGAGTTCCCTGGTGATATCATGGCTTTGAACGGGGGTGTCCAGAGTGCTAAGAATGAATGCCTCTAAGCCTATGGTCGGGTGGAAGGACGAACACCCACAGTCAATTGGTTGGCGGAAACTTGTAATAGATAAGCGATTTTCTACCCTGTGTAATTTAGCCGTAATTGTGTATGAATTGGTTATACTATGTATGTTTCAGGAATTATGCATATTTCTTAATGGATATATTGTATCCCTTTTATTACTGCTTGGTTGTATAATTAGGTCGGTAAGAAATCATATGGTTAGGATGTGTTTCATACATGTCAATACTTGTGTCTTTTGGTGGCATAAGTCAGAGTCACGAACTGTGTGTTCATCGACCGTGGACATAGTTTCATGTGCACATGTCAACCTTCCTAATCGTTTTGATTCCCTTGGAGTATGAAGCATGTTAAGCTCAGGAGAGGTAGTGAAGATATGCACATGCTCCCTGTGAGGATAGCAGAGACCGATACCCATTTAAGTCCTAGACTTGATGAATGAGCGCAAGGGGAGTGCGGAAGACTCTTCTAAGAGTCGAGTCCAAGAGAAAGAACACAAAGCTCTTAATTCCTTCATATCTAACGAAGCTCAGGAAGGATAGTGACTTTCAAGTATCAAAAGTGAGTATTCCTTCGTTTGGAAGATAAATAGACAAGATCCTTTCGGAAAGATCTGAGGTCTGTCACGACCATTATATTTTAAGAAGGAGCGTAAGCATTAAACGCCTCGACTCCTTCAGTCTTCGTAGGTTCAAAAGATGTCGATAGACACAAGTACTTGGATCAAGCGAAGTTGCAAGGAGGATAATAGTGGGAACCATTCCACTCCCAAATCCCAGGAAGAATGGGAGTCATTGATCCAGAAGAGATCTAAACCATTGGTTCATCTCGTGGGATCAGATATCGGGAGCTAAGAGGACATAGGTCCTTAGTTTCCAAATTCCCGACATGACAAATCGTGACTCGATCACAACTGTAGATTGTTGGAGGATTTGGACCATATGATTAGAATCCAGACAGGAGAGAACATGCAGGAGAAGGAGATTAGATTTGGACCGTTGGATCTGGAATGCATATCGACAATCCTTGGATCCGTAGGAATGTGCACGAGGCAAGTTCCGATTTGATCGTGGTCATCCATTAAGGAGGACATGTGGTGAGATCTCAGCATTTCATTGACTCACAGAGTAAGAAGATAAAAGAGCACAGGAAGGAGACCAAATAGTAGCCGTCGGATCTGAACACAAAGGGCCGACAGTCGTCAGATATGGAAGAGCTACGAGGATTTGAACGGACGGTGGAGACACTTTGAGAAGAAGTGTCGATCTGCTAACAACCATCAGATCTGTGGAAGTGGCACGAACCTTAACGCTCGTGCCAAGAAGAGATTTTTTCATTCGGTTTTCGAAGGAACAGAGGGTGGATACCCCTTCAAACGAGGACACGAGTCAGCCAATGGAAGAAAAACATAGAAGAGACGCGTGGTAGTCGAGTAGAGTTTCGCTGACCTGCGATTTAGAGTGGTCAAAGGGGAGGACCACATGGACTCACGATCTACGAAAATAGCGACGATATCGGGGCCTTTGGTTCAAGGGAAATATACACCGTTGATTTCTTAGGAGTAATTTCGGCATTTTGTGGACCGGGAAATGAAGGGGAGAACCTTTCGACCCTCATGCAAAAAATCACAAAAAGGAAATTGCGATTAGATCCTGACCACTGGATTGAGGTTGACTGTGGACCATTGATTTGAGGTATCAATGTTTCGAGAACCGAGAGTGTGGAGAAACCAACTCCCCAGAAGTCGCAAAGCGCAAAGTTTCGATAAGAGACAAGGAGATTTGGATCAACGGATCACGAGAATCGTGGACCGTTGATTTGACGTGGGGAAATTTCAGGTTTTAGAACTTGAAGTGTTGGGGTGCCTTGCATAAAAATCCCTGAGGTCACAAAATGTGACACGCCGTTAGGGTTAATCCGGTGGTCATGGGAATGGTCACGTGAGCGAAGGGAGCTAACGGTCGTTAGGCCCCTTTTTGAACTCAGGAGTTAGGGGAGTCAGGGGTGACTCATACATCGAAGTCCCGACATGTGAAGTCTTGACGTGCCGACTGTGTAGGCCTGTGGTCATAGGGCAGTGGTCCCATGGAGGAGGCTCGCGCATGGTGTTATTTCACGCAGGTCTAGCTTCGTAACAAGGACTTGTGGATATATTGTAAGGATCCTGACAAGGAGCCGAAGAGCCCTTTTGGCTCAATGATTAAGAAAAGTGAAAATTTTCTATGCCCGTTAATGGGTGTGTGAAAATTTACTTGTGGATAACAATTTGATGATTGCCCCATAATAATTCCATTTTGTCCACAGAATTATGAAAAAAATCGAACCGCTATCAGTGATAAATTTATCCAGGACACCGAATCTTGACAAGATATTATCTTTGAGGAACTTAATTAACTCTTCAAAATCAAATTTCTTCAATGCAACTTTCTCTATCCATTTGGTAAAATAATTTGTGGTGGTCAAAATATACATGTGTCCTTTGCCCGACTTTGGATTTATTGGCCCGACGACATCAAGTCCCCATTGAGAGAATGGTTGTTCTATGATTATGGGTTGTGAAGGCATCGCAAATCTCTTCACTTTTCCTGAAAACTATTGGCATGATACGCAATTCCTTATTTTGGCATATGAGTCTCTAAAACTTTATGGCCAATAGATTCCATCTCTTATTATCTTGTGGGAGGTTGCGGTAGGTGCAAAATGTCCACCACATATTCCTTTATGGAATTCTTTCATTAGTTCTTGGACCTTGTCTTCATCAACACATCTTAGTAATATTCCATCATAATTCCTTTTGAATAGTATATCAATAATTAGCACATATTGATTTTCCTTCATATTCAATGTTCTTCACTCCTTTGGGTTCATGGTGACAGAAAACTGCCCGGATCTCAAGTAGAATACAATGTCTTTGTACCATTCTGAATTAGCCAATGGTTCTCCTAGTGAAATTGAAATCATTCCATCCAAAGAATCATTGTTTGTGATGAGTTTGCACAAACCTTGTCCTTTGACAGCCTTTAAAGGTTTAATTTCAATATCATACTCGTCTATCTTTGTCAGCTAGTTGTCCCATTTTCCTTCTCTCAATTGTTGATTCATAAGCATGTTCACTGGCAAGGATTGAACATAAGCAATAACATGAGAGTTTAGTGTGTACGTTCAAAAGTGCACTACCACTTTCACAAGGGCCAAGGCTTGCTTTTCCAATTCTGAATACCTCAATTCGTAGTCATGTAGGGTTTTTCTCATGAAACGGATTGGGAGTTTTTCACCTTTGGTATTCTTCTAAGTAAGAACCGATGCAACAACTATTTCTGTAGCGAACGAATAGATGATGAAATCCCTTTGAAAATATGGACTAATGAGGACTAGAGTTGTGGTGATTTCTCCTTTGATATTATTGAAATCCTATTGAGTATCCATTGTCCATTCAAACATTTTAAACCTTTTCAGCAACAAATTGAACGGCTACATAATACTTGCATAGTCTGGAACAAACCTTCGCACAAAATTAATCTTGTCAAAAAATGATTGAACTCCTTTCTTGGATGTCGAGGTGTTGAGTTCATTTATTTATTTAAATCTTTCTTGATCTATATAAATCCCTTCCCTTCACACAATATAACCCAATAGTTTTCCTTGATTTACAGTGAATAGACATTTCTTTGGATTTAGAGAGACACCATATAACCTGCATCTGTCAAAAAAAATTCTCAAGTGATGGATATGATCACCCCTTGTTTTTGAATGCACTTTCAAGTCATCTTGATAATCTGCCATGAATTTTCCTATCAACCAAATGAATGCATGACCCATGTCCCTCTAGAATGTGGCTCCAACACTCTTCAAACCGAAGGGAATCCTATCATATGCATATGTCTCCCATGGTGTTATGAATGTTTTATTTTCTCTATCTTCCTCAGCAACCAAGACTTGATTATAGCCAGAAAAACCATCCAACATGGACATGCAGGCTGATCATGTGACTTGTTGGAGAAGGAAATCCATGTTTGGTAAATGATAGTTATATTTTATTCTTACTTTATTAAGATCCCTAAAGTCCACACACATCCATATTTCCCAGGTCTTCTTTCTTACTATCATAGGGTTTGAAATCCATTTGGAAAAATCTAATGGGAGATATTATTCCGGCATTTTTTAACTTATCATATTTAATCTTTAATAGAGGTTTCAATTTGGGGTTCATCATTCTTGTTTTTTGCTTGACAAGACTTGCTTACTATCTCAAAAAAATGATGTGTTGAAAAATTGTTTCGTCATAAGCTTTCAAATCATCATAGGTCCATGTGAACACATCAAGATATTCTTTAAACAATGCCACATATTGATCAACCTCCTCAATGGTGCAAGCAACTCCCAAATTGACATATTTTGTGGAACTATCCATTCCAATATTGACCTTTCTTGTTTCTTGCGCCTTTCGAAGTGAAACTTATTCCAGGAGATTCTTAGCACGATCATATTTCATAAAAAGAGATTTAGATTGAATGAAATCCTTTGGGACAACAGACATGTGATTGTCTTCATCATCATCATCGTTCAACAAAAAATTCTCAAACTATTCATCATTCTCAAACACTTGTAAATATTCCATGTTATCAGGTACAGAAGGTCGAAATGATCTTTCTACTTGAAAGGATGTCTTGCTTTGTATATCATTTGGTTTTGATAATGAAGCCGCCAAGGCCAATGAATCTGCCTTATGATTCTTGTCCCTTGGAATGAAGCAAATGTTGAAAGAACTGAACGATTCCATAAATCCGTTAACTCTTTTGAAATATAACTTGAGTTTCTCCTTCTTGATTTAATACTTATGGGTGACCTGATTAATCACCAACTCAGAGTTTCTAGTAAAAATTATATGTTCTATCTTCATTTATTTCACAACAACCATTCTCTAGATTAAAGCTTCATATTCTGCCTCATTATTCGTACATGTGAATTCGAGTCTGATAGTATGCAGATGCATAATATTTTTTGGACTTACCAAGAAAATTCCAACTCCACTCCTATAACATGAACAAGCCCCATTGAATGACATCCTCCAATAACCTTCAAACAAATATTCTTGATTCTCCATATCTTGAACTTGCTCGAGGCCTTCACTATGTTCCATGTCTAGAATGACATAATTTCCAATTCCTGCATCTATATAATCTTCCATTAACTTGTTATCCTTATTTCTGAAAGAGAATGGTTTCCTAGGTTCACGAGGCACCTTAATCATGGTTCCTTCTTTTCCTGGTAGCATCATGTAGCTTCCATCGTTCATTATATATCCCCCAATCATGGAAAACCAATCTCTTCCCAGATATGTCATAGGAAGGTCTACCACAATAATATTGAAACCGTAATAATATGGGGGGCCATCATGATCCACGCATAAAATTCCTTGATTTCTCCATACACTGGCACTCTTCTAGAATCAATTGCATATATGCTTTCACCAGTCTCGTAATATTTAGTACAGTTCATACCCAATGCCTCCATGACCGCTAGTGGAATGATATTATTGGTCGCGCCAATATCAACTAAGCAATTATGAAGTGCAACAACATGATTTTCAATTGAAATATAAAAGGGATGAATTTTACCTCTTAGCTTGGAAGTTGACTGGTTCTTGCTTTGTTTCAGACTGGTAACAACAGCTTCTACTTTTTTGGACAGATCGTCCAACAATAACAAAATATTTTCCCTTTGTTGGGGAATTTTCACCACTTCTATAAAGGGAAGAGTTATCCTTAAATTATTTAAATCCTATACAACATTGTATGTCATATGATTGGAGTTTAACATCAGGTGTTTCTTTTACTTCCAATGTTTTCTGTCACTTTTTCATTCACCCTTTTTTCGCTTGCTTTTTATTTTTATTTTTATTTTTGGTTTTCCTTATCAGAAGCGCCTTTATTCTTGTTTACAAATCCTCTTGTTTGGGTGATGTTTTCTTGCGATTTGGGATCATTGTCACCCTCCTCAAATATATACATGGATGTCTCACATCCATCCATCTGTACAGTTTCAGAACTTTCATCAGGTGAGTAATAATTATCTTTCTCAACCATTTTCTCATCGTACATATCGTTCAGAATAGTTGCATTGGGGGTTGGTTGTCTAGGAACCCTTGGTCTTTGTGGATTATCCATATTTTCAAACCTCGCTCTATTTTCTTGGGGAGGGTTCCTTCTTTTCTCTTAGACCAGTATTCTCGGATTTTCCACATAATTATCCCCCTTTCTTAGTCTAGTTATCTTGTTCTACATTTGCTTTATAGTTCTATTCATTTGTGCAATTTCAATTATATTCTTAGTTTATTGTGCCACCACAGGGTCTACCTTTACATCTGGTATGGTTCCCTTGAAGAAACGACCTCTGATTGTTTCGTTTTGAGCTAGTCATGGTTTCAATTCTTCATTCTTTCTTGAACTAGAGGCTCCTTGATTATCCATACTTAATCCTCCCAGCTTCCTTTGTACTTTTCCCAGTATAATGTCGGGGTCTACACTCATTTCAATCATAAATTATTCCAACTCAGTGACCTTAGTCATTTCCTCCTCCAAGGTATCCATTTCGGATGTTCTGATAGCATATTTCACATTTGGGGGCATTCCATTCTTGTAACAACTAAGAAAGACTAGGTCATTATGTATTTTATCTTCTAGAATCTTACTCAAAGTTTTATTGAACCTGAGATTGAAATATCGTATTCTTCCGTTCTTCCTCAAACCAATCTGGGTGAAATCGGTGAGAAGGATGTGATAAGAAATTGGAGGGGTGAACATAGTCATAAACATGGCTTCGAGGTCATTAAATGAGTGGATCGATCTACTAGGTAATGTTGTATACCATTCATATGCTCTTCCTGATAAGGTTTGCATAAACAACCTTACCATGACATCATCATACTCAACATGATGAAAATCACAAACATCAAGGAACATATGGAGACAGGGATGATTTTAGGGGCTAAATTTTGCTCATGGGCTAATTTTCCATGGTTTTTCCAAAAACGAGATTCACTTTTTTAAAAATGATTCACCCAAATTCTATAGGATAAAATTATTTTACCTTAAAAATCGCCAAAATTTTATAAAAACTATATAAAATGCTTAGAAATTTGAACATTTTTACAAAAATATCGCCAATCATTTACAGTTTTCATATGAAGGATTAGTAAGATTCACCAAGGTTTCTACATTTTAAAATAAATTTCCTTCCTTAAAATCATCCCTTTTTGCATCAATTTCTTCGTCTCCATAAAATTCCTTCAAAGTAATCTTCGAGAGAACAAGGAGATCATGTTGCTCACCTACAAGATTTAGAGGGGAATCTCTTAACCTCCTTCGATTTTCAAACCCTAGGTTTCCTTGATTTCTTACAACATCTCTTCCACCTCCTTGTCTCTCTTCATGATTCTCATCTTGCGGTAGTTCATTTCTTTCTTCCATAACCGCAGACGTTCCAAGAACATGACTTCCACTTCTTAGAATACATAGTTTCGTTCTTTTACTTCTGGTAATGGGTCCTTTGTATTCGTCCAACTTCAATATCGACCATGTCCTTGTGCTACTCTAGCTAGTCTTTGATTTCTCAGGTCTTTTCGCTCTTATCTCCTCTGTCTTCGAAGGATTTCTCTTTCTTCTTATTGGACCAAGGTTTGCCAAGACCTTCCTAGTTCTTTGCAGGTATTGGCTTTTGATATTACCAAATTGTATAGCTGGTGTAAGATGCTTCGTTGGTTATTCAATCCAATTTCCAGGTGGGACTGGTTAGCCTTGGACAAAGTCATATATTTTTTCAAAAAAAAATAAAAAAATAGACCATATTTCATATTTCAATTCATTCCTCAGTGGAGTCGCAAAAAATGTTGATGCTTGAATCCGTCAGGACCGAAATGAAAACCTCATGAGGATTTAAATCCTCTTGCGTTTTTATAGAGGTGGTACTCCTCTTTAATTTAATATTTTCTTAGAATTATAAATATTCAAAATATGGGACTTTGCATAAGTCTGTCATGGTAAATCAAAGAAGTAAAAATATTGCAAGAAAGATAAAAGGAAAATGGTTTCTTTTCCTTTTAAACAAATTTCCTGAGAAAGGACCAGGAATCCCACACTTTACACATTTATATCAAGGGAAATGCCATGTAATGCTTCTTCAATGTCTTGATTTTTCATGGAGTAGTCCTCTAGCCAATTTTCCATGTCGTCCTTATCATATTCAAGTATACCATATAAATTTTCAACTGTCAACCCTTTAAAAATCTCAACTTGTTCGTCAAACTATTGTTTTGTTAGGAACAAGGAGTTGAGGATTAATTTGGGGCCTTGGATTTCGTTAATGCTTCCGGATAAGTCTACCTATGTAAGCATTTTGAATAGTTCTTCCCTCCTTGATATATCCTAGCTACATGCTTGAACAATATTATTCAAGTTTTTTATCTTTTCTTTCCAGCACGCGTTCAAGTGTTTTATCCACCTTGGAGAAGGCATATCCTGCTCTCTTCTCCTTAGTTCTGACATATAGGAAACTTTGATTCCAAGTGGTACTACAACATCAAGGTAAAAAGATTCTTCGTTTTTTAGGTCATCTTGCAAATACTCATGGAAGGAATGCGCCCTCGTGCCAAAAGAACCCATGTTTTTCGAAATTTCCCAAGCCTCTGTGATCAATGCCATTCTTTTCTTAATATTATTCTCCACATAGCTTGTGGATGATGTAAGTAGGCTTGAGGATCCCTTTAATTTAGAAGTGGGTGTGGTTGGTCTAACTATTGTCAAAGGACTACAAAGAAGTGGAAGGGGAATTAAGGTGTCTTCCATTTCCTTGATCCTTTCCTTCAAATTTTCATTTTTCACTTCAAGACCGCCAATGGAGTCGTCCAGAACATCCTTGGTCACTCTGTGAATTATAGAAATATGGGAAGGCCACATATTTCTTAGGTTAACTTCTGAACAAGATTTGCCTTTCTTATTATTCACATTACTTTTTTCAATAATCAATTTCTTAGATTTGATGTCAAAGACAACACTCTAAAATGTAAACGACTCTTCTTCATCGAAGGTCTCATTCTCAATAATTTCCAATCATGGAATCTAGTGGGTCGTGTTCCCTGGTTGATTCAATGTGGGGAAAATTTTCTCGATGTCATCTTCGAGCTCCATATATTCGAGGGAGAATCTATTTATATCACTATCTATGCACTGGTCTACTTCCTCTTGCACTACATTTTTCCTATTTTTCCTCAGAGAAAGTTTGCGCGAGCTTTAAATTTTTCCCGGAGGGGGATTATTTTCTCCTCCTCCTCCGCCTAGACTATTGTTGGTCACTTTTCTAGATGGGTGGGCCACTAGAGCATTGCTTCGAGATGTTGTAATTTTAGGAGTAATAGTTGGGGACTGGGCGCTCTTCTCGCTGGAACCTTTTCCTTTTTTATTGTAAAATTCATTAGTACTAAGTATTGTCTCTAAATATCTAGCATTATGAGCAGGAACACCTAGGTTATTGTCTTCTTATTCATTCAGAATAGTATGAATAAATGAATTGTTGAAACCTACCGCTAGTATATGTTCCACGAAAATTCCGTTAGGGTCAAACCCTTTTATCTTTTCAGCATATTTCAGATTCAGATTGTGGAAGTAGTTTGTAAATTCATTGATTTTGTTTATATTTCTGAATATAAAATCCCCAACTTTCCAAGGAAAAGGTATGAATTTCTTTTTTCGTTTCTCATGGAAGAAGTGCAACCATAAATTATACTTCCTTGCGATTTCCGTAACAAACATTTTATCGGTTACATGGCATGGAAGGAAAGAGGGATTTTCCTTAGAACCGAAAATCTTGATAATATTGTAATTTTCAATTTTCTTCAATGTCCCCTTTTTATACAGGAATTTATTTTCCTGGTCAGATATTCAGGGGGTATCTTTTCCAAACAACAATCCTTTAAAAACTGAGACAAAATCATTGAAAACTTCATAAAAATGCAAGGAAGCTTTAGGCATCCATAACGCTTGGTACCATAAGGTCATTGGGTCAAGTTCACAATTCACCTTCATACATATAGACAATTTCAAAAATTGACAGCAATGTGCTATCGCAAACACCAAATAAGAAGACATGACGAATTTCTTGTCATTTTTGTACTGTGACAATTGGGAGGAGATTTCAATGGAAATCAGTTTTTCCCAATCTAAAATAGATTTCTCTTTGACTGTAAAATATAAGATATAAAGAATCATAGATGAAATGTTGGCGGTACTTTCTTGGTCTGTCACCCCAGTGAAAAACCAAGCAATTTCGCGAAAGGGGTTCTTGAACGATTCGACCTGCAACCTGGTAATATATTCAGGGACATCCACGGGATTCTCCAGGAAGTAAGTCTTGTCTCAGGGAGCTTCAACATATTACGAAACACTTGATGTGAAAGAGAGACAGGAGAATGGTCTTGAAGTTGAATAATCTGCTAACTCGGTATGTATTTCTTAGCGCACCAAGAAACTAGTTCCTTGCAGTCAAAAACCTCAGGGACACAGCCTGCACGAGCAATTATGGATGTCCAGATCACTTCCTTCTAAGTAGAGGGGGACGAATAGTAAGAACATGCTATAGACCACTGAAAGTTCTGGTGCTCATGTCCAAAAATATTTAAAGTATCTCCGTTGAATTGTTTTCAAGTTGATGCTACCATAAGTTGACGAGAGCGTTATTTTAATCCAGATAATATTTGAAATGAGCGCTTGAAAGAGATAATATAATCTTCCATAAAGTGTTCTTTAATGTGGTTTAATGAGAAATCTCTTCGATCCCTTTGTTTATTAATGACGACCTTTATGGAACCTGCATGATGAGTTATTAGCATTAAACCATACTAAATGCATACTGGGAAAAGCACGAAGGTGGCGGGGACAGACGAGAGAAATTAGGATTTGGGAAATTTTGTGAAACTGCCAACTCGAGAACCTGCGGTTGTGAATGATAGGAAATCCTCTAAGTTTTGGGAGTGGTCGGTTGGACTTGGATACAAGAGAAATGAAAAATCAGGAGCTCAGTACCCGCAACAAGTCTGACGGTCATAATGTAGATCATGGATCTTTGGGTGAAAAATGGATATCACGGAACCTGGAATGTGATAGCTTGAACCCAGGAACCTGTGACTGTAAAAATGGTTAAGTATAGGATAATACGATGGTTGGTCGGACTCATGATATGGTAGTATGGATGGAGATGAGGATCCGTGAGTCTGCCAACCCATGAACCTGTCATTTTCGAAAAACGACCAAGTATAGTAACTAGAAGGGGAAAAGAGAAGGGAGAAAAGAAAAGGGGAATGCCAGTAAGAATAGAAGAGGGAAAGTAAATGGACAAAAGAATTTGGGAAAATAGAAAAGGGGAGGGAAATTTCGAAAGTGAGAATTGATCTCAACAATACCCAGGGTAAATCATTAGTCCCAACCAATTTCATCAGAAGGTCGATTAGCGATGTGTTATTTTTGTGCACATGTTAATGAGTTTTACTTTTCATTTCACAATAAAAATTTTATCATAGAATTTCCATATATAGTAATGATTGTATAATATAATTAACGATCGATTTATTGGATCAATGCGATCATAGTAAAATAATCACTTCTTCGACGAAATTAATATAGATATAAATATTTGTAGGAGTGAAATTTTATTTACCAGTCATTCATCTGGTGTGAATTCCATGTATCCGACAACCATACCTTGCTACTGACAGTCCAACTTTG
>JZKD02S1729853.1:656901-671042 GCA_000966675.3 Picea glauca | reverse complement strand
AACATGATGTTAAAATAATAAAATTACTTTTGTCAATGTTTTTTAAGTTATCATTGGGTGGGATGTTTTTAGCCCCATGTTTTTGGTAGATGTCTTCACCAAAAATGTTAGTTTCCTAAACAGCTAACTCAATTAAAACAAGAAAACTTTGACAATATATCACATTGTGAAGGCTTACACACTAACCATTAATTTTTCTAATAAAAGAAAAAAGGTAAGGGCAAGTTGCAGCCCATTAAAAACTTTACAATTTAAAATAATCAACATGATTTAGACTTTGTACTTGTACCATTAAAGAATTATCAATTCATACACCTAAGTAAGCCATCTGTATTGAAGAAATAACATACGATATTACATAAATTTTGAAAAAGATAATAAAATTACACATAAGAACTTGTCATAATACAATTCAAATACTAAAGTTAGAAAAAGAAGAAAGTATGATGGTGTAACTCATCTCATCACAAGAAAGGGATTACATTCAATGTGCATTCCTTCTTTGATTTTACATGTGACACTTCCAAAAGAAAGGAATTGGTAAAGGAAGGACTTGCAAAAGGTACAAAGGTAAAATTTTCTTCATATGATCCATAAACGATAGGCATATGGCCTACCCATCTCACCAACACGGATACTTTTGCGGAATAAAAAAATTATAACCTTAGCTCTTTGGATTACATGAAATTCTTGACCAATCGAGCCATAGCTCTAGTCGAAAACAAACGAGTCATAAATATGTGGCAAGTCGGGTCAAAGATAATGCAAGTCGACCAAGTCAAAATTACCCAAGTTGGATTTTCCCAATTCTAATTTATCCAAGTCGAATTTACCCAAGTCGAAATTACCGAAGTCGGGGCAACCAAGGGATGCCTATCGGTCGAATGAGGAAGGAAACTTGACCAAATGCAAAGCCAAGATGAAGTGGGCCAACCTGTGGCTAAAACAAATAGATAAGGGGAAGATTCAACAACCAATAATTAAGGGAAACCCTCTGCATGTAGGACTTAGTGAACAACAACTACGAGAAAGGCTCCAAGGGAGGATTTGATCACCAGTGGTGTGTAAAAATGTTTGGAAGGTTGTTTTTAATAACCCGGGATGCATTAGAATGCCCAGGGTGATTTGTTGTCACCCACTACAATTAAAAATAATGCAAGGATGAATTTATATGCTAAGAAGTGAACAAAAACACCTATATATCTATAAATTCTCCCAACAATTAATCATTGGCATGTGTAGACTATGTATATCCCATATGCCTTTCGTACGTCATGTCGTTGAAAGAGAAATTCCTGGCTAGTAGTGAACACACTCAGGCACAAAGAAAATGCATTAGACAAACAAGAAAATGCCCAGGTAAAGAGGAAATCGACCAACAGGAAACTTAAACACCCAACAAGGAATAGATTATGTGGAAGGGTTCTATAGGCTCACAATACACTTCAACAAAGTATGCATACATTCCCGTCACTCATATATTGTAATAACTCATATATTCAACATTTAAATGGTATTTTTATTACACCAAGGAGAAAAAATTACAAAGTGGTGAGCTATACACAGACTCTATGTATTGTTACTCAATGAAAATACAAAATTGTAGAGGCCAAGGCTCTGAGACACCTTTTCTTAGAGTGAACGGGAACATTAACTCCTTCATCCACCCAACTTCAAGCATATTTCCTTCTTCGAGCTCTAATTTCTTCTACTGCCATTCTCCATTTCTCCTCGCATCTCCCCTATTGATGTCCTCTTCGCTACAACCTTTGTTTTTTTAATGGGATGCGTTTGGAAATCCCACCATCACAATGGTTCGTTTGCACTTCCAATTTTTGCCAAAAAGACAAAATAAAATAAAAATAACATGTTTACAAAATTTACAAAAGAGTAAGCAACTAAGTGCTTATTACAAAGTTTTGGAGAGGATTAAATTCGGATCACACCTCCCCATTTGCAGGATTTTGGTCCTCGAAAGCTTCAACTCGTTCAATCTTATTCTTCAATCATCAAGAAGAATTCGACAAAACTCCATAAAAGGGTTCCTCTGTTGTAGGATGGAAGATAAGAGTTGAGTAGGGGTTTCCTTTGGCATAACCCTCTTGTCAATATCATGGATGGAGATGACATTTTCTGCTGCAATAGGTCGTTGGACAACTATTTCTCCCTAGGTTGTTGTTGGATAGATTGTCATTGATGTCAACAGTCGAATTGATGATCTGTTGTTAATGATGAATTACCACATTTGAGATTGTCATTGTTGTCAACAGGTATATCAGTCAACAAAAGATGTCAAACTGTGTGGAGAGATAGACAACGCAAGCTCAGGAGGAGGAGCGAATAGTAGAAGAAAATTGTATGAAGATCAAAGCTTAGAAGTACAGAAGTATTTCGTGTCTATTGTTGATCATGATAGGATCAACAATGTTCCTATGATCTGAAGATGGAAGAATCGCATTGCAAAATGTAGTCTACCATTGCATAGGAAAAGGCTGAGAAGTTGAACAATGCATAGAAAAGGCAAGAAGCTTCAGCATCCGTTCGATTAAGAAATTAATGGCGTTGATTGTCTCAACTAATGGGATTTATCCCACACTGGAAGCATGAATAAACACATATAGGTGTATACACATAGCTTTCTCCATAGCTTATCGAAGCGTGGTGCAAAGTTATGGTGGGGGCTCTAGGTGTTTGGACTCCATGAGAAGCTCACCAGCCTGGAGCCTGGGACGACCTGTCAAGCCCCCTACCTTTTGATCAAAGTGACGATGACGGTCGATCTGATGATGAAGGATCTTGATCATTAGATCTGGGAGAAGCTGCACATCAGTTAGATGTGAGTTCTTTCGGAACTCGTGAATCAGAGGATTGGAGTGTTGAGAAGTCAAAGATCCCGAAATAGCAAAGTTTGAAGTTTCGAAGAGATCCTAGTTGTTGGTTGGAAGGTCAGCACGTGGCACCATATTAATGAATTCGTGGATTCGTGATTCAGAGAAATTGCAAAGTGACAAGTTCAAAGTCTTGAATCGCGAAATTGTGAAACACCCAAGCGTTGAGCCTTGGGTCATAACTCCAAGTCACATGTGAGAAGGGCCTTGGAAGAGGAGCTAGCACCCTTAGCCTGGACTTCACCATTTTGGAGATTGGAAGATTGGCCACAACATACAGCGAATAAACCCAAAATTCGAAGCTCCGAAGTCAAGGAGTAAGACACGTTGACAGACCATGTCAACAAGGACACGTGGTACAGTAATACACTGACAAGTGTCAAGTTGATACATCATTTTAGGTACGTGAAAATAATGAATATGAATGACACATGGCAGCTAATAGGCTTGTGACATGTCATCAAGTAACGTTAGCAAGTTACGTCACAATGAGAATCCTGAAATTACGATAGCCATCCATCTCAATGCATGATTAAGTCATAGTCATCGATCTACAACAGTGGAAGGATAGTGTAAGGATTAAACACTAACCATTGATCTGGTTCAAAGATGTAAAGTGAGTCGTCCGATCGTTTCGGCGATATCATAATCGGGATTTTTGAACTGTTGGAGGTCATGAAGACTCGATGAGCAAAGCGTCGAAATCCTGACAGCCATCCATATCAATGGGTGATTGAATCATGATCGTTGACTCTAATAAAGCGCTCAAAGCGTGTGTTCGGTCTAGCACCTGGTCACCATAGTTGGTCGTATGGTTCCGAGATGTAATCGACAATATCATAATTGAGAGTTTTGAAAGGTTGGACGTAATGAAGACCGAAATGGCAAAGTGCCAAAATTCTGATAACCGTCCATCTCAGTGGGTAATATGAGCTATCCAATTATTTCGGCGATTTCATGATCGTGAGTTTTGTAATATTGGAAATCGCGATGACTCAAAGGGAAAAGTACCGAAATTCCGTCAGTCATCCATCTCGTCAGGAGATTGAAACATGACCGTTGGAATGATAAACGATCAGGAACTTGTCTCGCCTAATGTGAGGTCACCACTGTTGGTCATATGCTATAAGAGTTTTAAAATGAAATTATAATATGTCACTATAGTTGGTAAAGCCCGTGGTTATGTAACGCATAGTCATATGTGATGGTTTGAAGGAAGCGCCTCCACAGAATTTGGTCTCTGTGAAAATAACAAAGATTCGAGATCGAGTATAAATGATAAAATTGATCCATGACTATGATCAATTTATGAAAAAGATTCACGGTAAAATAAATAAATAGTAATTAAGACTAATTAATCGAAGAGGTGCGATGATCAAAATGAAGGGACACAGTTGTATCAAATTCACACCGTTTGAAGAGTATATAATTATGGAGGAGTGGGAGAAGAAAGTGTCTCTGTGGTTGATATTAGAAGATAAAAAACCAAAGAAGATTCCAAGAAGATATTAGAGGAAAGAAAATGTAAATTATAGAGAAGATGAAATGTGGTGAAGAGTGTCTTATGATATAGCTCTGATCATAAGATAGAATTGATTCTATAATGGATCACTACTACTAGAGTTGAATAAACTCTAGTTGGATAGACTAGGTTCTATCAGCAAGCTGGGTCTTGGCTGAGAGTTGGTGCTCTCTAAGGGGTTGGTGCTCCTTACTTCAGTTGATGCTGAAACAATAGTTGGTGCTAAAGAAAATCCTCTTTTACATATATTCATATTATTATGTTCATATCAATTATACAAAGGTTTATACAAACATCTGGTGTCTCTGTGTTCATTTTGATTATGATTTGATTATTATTAATCTATTCAATTATGTTTTAACTGGTAACTTGAAAGAAGAAAAATTTAGAATATTTCATACACTAATTCACCCCCCCCCACCTCTTAGTGTGGGTTTTGTGTTCTTCAATTGGTATTAGATCCAGGTTCCTTCAAAACACAGTTTAAACAATGGAAGGTAGATCCTAAAGAAATGGGTGGACAGATGGTTCTCTCTGCAATTGAAGCTCCTTTATTCAATGGAATAGATTATTCCTCATGGAGAGAAAATATGAAACAGTTTCTGAAGTTAAAAGGATATGAAGTTTGGAGTTCAGTAGTAAGCAAGCCCTAAGACTTAACTACATCAAAGAATCTATCCAAAATTATAGTCCAAAGAAGAGCAAGGAAGAACAATGAAGTAGCATTGAAGATTCTTCTCAATGGCTTATCAGATACAGTCAAGACAAGAATAGGACTATGCACTTCCACCAAGGACTTATGGATGAAGTTAGAAAATATGTATCAAATAAAAAATGAAGACACAGAAGACATTCCTATCAAGGATGAAGATGAAGAATCAGCCATCAATAAAGTTAATGACTCTCCACAATATTTTGATTGCAATAGCAGTGATATTGAATCCTCCTCTGCAAGTAAAGAAGAAGACTCGGATACTATAACAGAATGTTCTATTAGCATTTATCCCATGGAAGAATAAGAATAAAAACTATCAAAGGCCAAAGAAAAGGTTGATTGGAGTCTCTTTGAATACCTCTATCACCATAATGAATCAGACTATAGCTATATTCATGACTACACTCAAGAATACCTTGAAAAGAGTCAAAAACATGTCTTGAAAATAAATCAAATGCTCAAGGATAGTGATAAAATAATATATGAATGGGACAATTAGTTAGAAGAGAAAGAAGAGGAGATCTAGAAGTTGAAGAAAGAAATTAGTCAAGTGAAAGAAAAGGAGAAGGAAGATGATGAGCTTGGAAATCATAAGCATATCCTGGAAATAAAAGAAAAGCTCAAATACAATAAATAAATCATATCTGAGAAAAAGTTTCAGTTAGAAAACAAAGAAGATGAGATCAAAAGATTGAAAACAAAAGTTGTTGATCTAACAGAAGAAAATGAAGAGAAAATCAATAGACTGAAAAATGAAATCAATCAAGCAAAAGAAGAAAAGAAGGAAGATGATGTCTCAAGCAAAAACATTGCAGATCTAAAGGAACTAAGGGAAAACTATTTCAATCTTAAAATCCAACTTGAAGAAGCCAAAAGGAGAGAAGAGGTAGTAAGGAATTAGTTGGACAAAAAGGAAGAATCTTTTCATGGGCTGGAAGCAGAAGTTGTGAATCTTAGAAAGAAGGTTGAGAAATCAGACACCCAAAACAAGTTCTTGAACAACTCCATGACCCTGGATGAGATTTTGGATAGTCAGAGATCACCATATGAAAAATCTGGCCTTGGATACAATAAGGAAGAGATCAATACTCCTAAGAAATCTGATGCAGGTCCTTCATTTGTAAAAGGTGAAAACAATTCTGACACAAGTCCTTCACTTGTAAAGGATGAAAACAGGTTTGACACAAGTCCTTCATTTGCAATAGATGAAGATAGATCTGAAAAAGCTCCTTCATATGAAAAAAGTGAAAGAAGACATGACTCAGGTTCTTCACATTCAAGAAATAAGAGCAACGCTACAAAATTTAGAAGATCATATCAAGGAAGACATCCAGAATCTATTCATATACCTCAAAGCAAGTTTAGAAGAGAGACACCTTCATGGATGAATCAAAGAAGGTATGAGAGTGTCTTCAATGATTATTGTTTTTCTTGTAATGAATATGGTCATAAAGCCTTGGAATGTAGGTATCATGGAAGAAAACAAGTTGGTAGGTTCAACAACAATATAAGATGTTGGAATTGCAATCATGTTGTACATATTTATACACATTGCTACACTATGAGATGCTACAGTTGTCGTAGATATGGTCACAAAGCCCATGACTATTGGAACTCAAGAAGACAGTCAATAATAAATGCTTCACACAATATGACAACAAGAGTAAATAAGAAGATATGGAAAATAAAATCCCAAGTACCAAATAAGAAAGATGAGGAAAATATTGCTCCTGAAATTGATGAAGTTAATAATAAGATTTTGGGGGATAAAACTTCTAATAAGGAATATTCTAAAAACAAGGATAAATAAGCTTCTGGTGCACATAATACTGACGTTGATGATGAATCTCCAATGGTAGAACAAAAAAAAGAATTGAGTGATGATTATCTCAGAAATCTTTCAATCCTATTTTAAACGGTACACTGAAACTTCTTTTAAAAGAGAAATTAAAAAAAAAGGATCTCTGTCCAGAAAGCTGCCAAGACTATACTCATTGAAGAAAAATTATCTGATGGATACAGGAGGGATGATGTAAGCACAAAAGAATACATATTGAACAAAGGTCAGCTGATGATTAATAGTAATAAGACTCATGAACTATGGTTTGGAAGAACTCCATCGGTAAAATATTTCAAGGTCTTTGGAAGTAAGTGATGCATCAAAAGGCTTGATAAGAATGTCATAAAATTTGATGCTAGATCTGATGAAGGTATATTTATTGGATATGATTCTACCAAGAAAGCATACTGATACTACAATATTAGGATACATAAGATTGTTGAGAGTACATATGTCAAGGTGGATGATATAAAAACAAATTGGTATCCTAGTTAGAGATCAATGAGAATTGATGGACAGAACCAAGGGTTTTTTGAAGAATATGACCTACAATTGTGTTTTGTTGAGTAAGACAACAATATCCACAACAAAATCATTATGATGTACAATATGATATACCTGACATCCTGTAGATATAACAAGAGGAGAAACCCTGGCAGAAAAAGCTACCCTTTTAGAAACAAAGGGGGAGAACAGTCAGTAAAAACCCAAGGGAAGTTCTGGTTAGAAAATAAGAAAGTAATTGGATTAGGTTTTGAAAAGACTCAATCACTACAAAAATTTGTATCAAGAAGACTACTCATATGAAACACAAAAAATCCAAATCAACTGAGATTAGAAGTTAGTAAGTCAACAGGGGATGAAACCTTGTTAGGAAGAGCTACCTTTTCAGAAACAAAGGGAGAGAGTAGTCAAAAGAAGAGAGAGAAGCATATTGACAGAGGGATTCATTCAGCTATGACAAACAGAACATGTCTGTAGGAAGATTTACCCAAGTTCAATTTGGTCAGTAACATACAGAGCTTTACCAGTGGTCAAAGAAGTAATTATACTGACAGATCATAGGAGAAGAAATTATTTACCATTGATGTCAAAGGGGGAGAGAAACTTCATAAAAGGAAAACCTAATAAAAGGAAAGCATCATCACAGGGGGAATTTTGAATATGAAGTTAGTGTGTTTCCCTCAATGACAAAGGGGGAGATTGTTGGACAGATTGTCATTGATTTCAACAGTTGAATTGATGATCTATTGTTAATGATGAATTACCACAGTTGAGATTATCATTGATGTCAACAGGTATATCAGTCAGTAGAAGATGTCAAATTGTGTGGAGAGATAGACAGCGCAAGCTCAGGAGGAGGAGAAAACAGTAGAAGCAAATTGTATGAAGATCAAAGCTCAGAAGTACATAAGTATTTCATGTCTATTCTTGATCACGATAATATCAACAATGTTCCTATGATTTGAAGACGGAAGAAGTGCATTGCAGAATGCAGTCGACCATTGCATAGGAAAAGGATGATAAGTTGAACAATGTGAAGAAAAGGATAGAAGCTTCAAAATTTGTTCAATCAAGAAGTTAACGGTGCTAATTGTCTCAACTAATGGGATTTATCCCACACTGGAAGCACGAATAAACACATATAGGTTTATCCACACATCTCTCTCCACAGCTTATCGACGCGTAGTGAAAAGGTATGGTGGGGGCTCTAGGTGTTTGGAATCCACGAGAAGCTCACTAGCTTGGAGCCCAGGACGACCTGTCAGGCCCCCTACCTTTTTATCAAAGTGACAATGACTGTCGATCTGATGACGAAGGATCTCGACCATTAGATCTGGGAGAAGTTGCACAACGGTTAGATGTGATTTATTTCAAAACTCGTGAATCGGAGGATTGGAGAGTCGAGAATTCAAAGATCCCAAAATAGCGAAGTTTGAAGTTTCGAAGAGATCCTAGCCGTCAGTTGGAAGGCTGGCACATGGCAGCATATTAATGAATTCGGGGATTCGTGATTCAGATAAATTGCAAAGTGACAAGTTCAAAGTCGTGAATCACAAAATTACGAAACACTCGGGCATTGAGCCCTGGGTCATAACTCCAGGTCACATGTGAGAAGGGCCTTGGAAGAAGAGTTATTACCCTTAGCCTGGAATTCGCCATTTTGGAGATCAAAATATTGGCCACAACATACAGTGAATAAACCCGAAAGCCAAATCTTCGAAGTCAAGGAGTAAGACACGTTGACAGACCACGTCAGCAGAGGACATCAACAAGGACATGTGGCACATTAAGACATTGATAAGTGTCAAGTTGATACATCATTTTAGGTATGTGAAAATCATGAATATGAATGACACATGGTAGCTAATAGGATTGTGACACATCAGCAAGTTACATCACAATGAGAATCCTAAAATATCTCAATGCATGATTAATTCATAGTTGTCAATCTACAACAGTGGAAGGATAGTGTAAGGATTAAACACTAACCATTGATCTGGTTTAGAGATGTAATGTGAGTCATCCGATCATTTCAACAATATCATAATCGGGATTTTTGAACTGTTGGAGGTCATGAAGACACAATGAGAAAAGCACCAAAATCTCGACATCCATCCATATCAGTGGGTGATTGAATCAGGACCATTGACTCTAATAAAGTGCTCAAAGCATACATTCGGTCTAGCACCTGGTCACTGCAGTTGGTCGTATGGTTCCGATATGTAATCAAAAATATCATAATGGAGAGTTTTGAAAGGTTGGACATAATGAAGAACCAAATGGCAAAGTGTTGAAATTTCGACAACCGTCCATCTCAGTGGGTAATATGAACCGTCTGATTGTTTAGGCAATTTCGTGATCGTCAGTTTTGTAATATTGGAAGTCACGATGACTCGAAGGGAAAAGTACCAAAATCCCATCAGTCGTCCATCTCATCAGGGGATTGAATCGTGACCATTGGAACGATAAACGCTCAAGAAATCGTCTCGCCTAACATGAGGTCACCGTCATTGGTCATATTCTATAAGAGTTTTAAAAGGAAATTATAATATGTCGCTATAGTTGGTAAAGCCCATGGTTCTGTAATGCACGGTCATATGTGATGGTTTGAAGGAAGCGCCTCCATGGAATTTGGTCTCTATGAAAATAACAGAGATTTGGGATTAAATTGATCCATGACTATGATCAATTTATGAAAAACCTTCACAGTAAAATAAATAAATAGTAATTAAGACTAATTAATAGAAGAGGTGCGATGGTTGAAATGAAGGGACATAGTTGTGTCACACTCACACCATTTGAAGAGTATATAATCATGAAGGAGTGGGAGAAGAAAGTGTCTCTGTGGTTGAGATTAGAAGATCAAAAACTAAAGCAGATTCCAAGAAGATATCAGAGGAAAGAAAATGTGAATTATAGAGAAGACGAAATGCGGTGAAAAGTGTCTTATGATATAGCTCTGATCATAAGATAGAATTGATTCTATAATGGATCACTACTACTAGAGTTGAATAAAATCTAGTTGGATAGACTAGTTTCTTTCAGCAAGCTAGGTCTTGCGCCAAGTTGGGTCTTGGCTGAGAGTTGGTGCTCTTCGAGGGGTTGGTGCTCCTTACTTCAGTTGGTGATGAAACAATAGTTGGTGCTAAAGAAAATCCTCTTTCACATAAATTCATATTATTATGTTCATATCAATTATACAAAAGTTTATACAAACATCTAGTGTCTCTGTGTTCATTGTGATTATGATTTGATTATTATTAATCTATTCAATTATGTTTTAACCGGTAACTTGAAAGAAGAAAAAGTTAGAATAGTTCACACACTAATTCACCCCCCCCCACCTCTTAGTGTGGGTCCTATGTCCTTCAGCTCCAAACAACTCCTCTTTCCACTTGACCTTGACTCTCCAAGTTTTCTTCTTAGTTGTTTGGTTCTTGGGATGAAGTTTTGGGTGAAGCCTCCAACATTTGGCCTCCCAATGTCTAATTAATTTGCAGTACTGGAAATAGTTCTTGCACATGTTTCTTGGCCTTCTAGACTACCAACAATCGCTATCCTTATGACCTATTTTCTTACAATAGAAACAAATTATTCCATATCTCTTTGGTTTGTGATGATGCTTGCTATCTTGGTTTCTTTGTCCCCCAAGATTTGGAGAGGATATGGATGGAAAAATTATGTATTTTCTACCCTCTTCCAAGTTTCTATAAGCATATTTGAGTGGCTTGTTGCACACAACTTCTTTTACGGTTCCTCTTTCCTTGACGAAAGTGGTTTGAACTGCACTTGTGCTAGATTCTTGTCCATTGAATCCTAGGCCTTAATTCTTGGGCATCTTATGAGCTACAATGGGAACCACAATCCCTTGGTCTTCCTTTCCTGTCCCTTGGCCATCATAGCTAATTTTCCTCATGAGCTTGGAACCAATGTCTCTAGTGTGCTTCTCAAAGTCACCAAAGGTTTCTTGAGAAAGGGTTTTAGAAGGTGAGTTTACCATGCTTGTATCCATCATGGTACTAGCTTCGATAGTGGCAATGAAAGAGGCTTGCTTGGTCTCTTAGATAGTTTCTTCTAGCATCTTTAAGGCCTCTTCCTTCCCTACCACGTCTTTTCCAAGTGAGTAGTGACCTTGATGAACCTTTCCTCTTGCCAATTATCCAACTCAATGAATTTCTCCCCCAATTGCAAGAGCTACAATATGCTCTCGTCTAATTTTTCCCTCATGACGATGAAGAAGTCCTGGAACTTGGCAAGCTCTTTTTCCATCTCATCTGCTCTTTGTCTCCAATACTGGCTTTCTTCTTGAATGTTCCTATTGAAGTTTCTAAATTCTTCTAGCTTCTCTCTGTTCAAATATTTTCCCATGTAAACTTTTTCAAGGTCCTTGACGAACCTACTTTGATACCATCTGATCTGTAAACGGTAGGCTTGTGGTTTTTCCATCTTACCAACATGGATACTTCTGTGGAATAAAAAAATTATAAACTTAGCTCTTTGGATTATGGGAAATTCTTGACCAATCGAGCCACAAGTCGAGTTGAAGAAAAATGAGTCAGAAAGATGCGGCAAGTCGGGTCGGAGGTAATGCAAGTCGACCAAGTCAAAATTACCCAAGTCATATTTTCCCAATTCAAATTTACCCAAGTCGAAATTACCCAATTTGAAATGATCCAAGTCGAAATTACCCAAGTCAGGTCGACCAAGGGATGTTTGTGGTCAAATGAGGAAGGAAACTCAACCAAAGGAGAAGCCAAGTGAAAGTGGGTCGACCTACGACTAAAACAAATAGATAAGGGGTGGATTCGACAACCAATAATGAAGGGAAACCCTCTACATGTCGGAATTAGTGACCAACAACTGTGAGAATGGTTCTAGGGGTGAATTTGATCCCTAGTGGTGTGTAAAAATGTTTGGAAGACTATTTTTAATAATCGAATATGTAGTAAAATGCCTAGGGCAATTTTTGGCCACCCACTATAATTAAAAATAATGAAAGGACGAATTTAGATTCTCAAAAGTGAACAAAAACACATACAAATCTATAAATTCTCCCAACAATTAAACCTTGGCAGGTGCAGACTGTGTATAGCCCGTATGGCTTCCGTATGTCATGTGGTTGAAAGAGAAATTCTTGGATAATAGTGAACACACTCAAGCACAAAGAAAATGCCTCGGACAAACAAGAAATCTCCCAGGCAAAGAGGAAATCGACCAACAGGAAAATTAAACACCCAACAAGAAATAGATTATGTGGATAGGTGCTACAGGCTCACAAAATACTTCAACAAAGTATACATACATTCCCGCCACTCAAAACCAAATTCCCAAAGCATAGATTGCAATAACTCATATATTCAACATTTAAATGGGATTTTTATTACACCATGGAGAAAAAATTACAAAGGGGTGAGCTCTACACAGACTATGTGTATTTTTACTCACTGAAAATAAAAAAATTACAGAGGTCAAGGCTCAGAGACATCTTTGCTTAGAATGAACAGGCACATTAACTCCTTTGTCCACCCAACTTCAAGAAGGTTGCCTTCTTTGAGCTCTAATTTCTGCTACTGTCATTCCCAATTTTTCCTCGCATTTCCCCTGTTAATTTTCTCTTAGCTACAACCTTCATTTTTTTAATGGGCTACCTTTGGAAGGCCAACCATCACAATGGTTCGTTTCCACTTCCAATTTTTGCCAAAAAGACAAAATAAAATAAAAATGACATGTTTACAAAATTTATGAAAGAGTAAGAAACTAAGTTCTTATTACAAAGTTTTGGAGAGGATCTAATTCATATCACGTAGTCCTATGGCATATCCATCTCACCAACACGGATACTTGTGTGGCATGAAACAATTATAACTTTAACTGTTTGGATTATGGGAAATTCTCGACCAATTAAGCCACAAGTTGAGTTGAAAACAAACAAGTCGAGAAGATGCGGCAAGTTGGTTTGGAGGTAATGCAAGTTGACCAAGTCGAATTTTCCCAAGTCAAAATTTACTAGGGATGATTTTAAGGATGGAAATTTATATTAAAATGTAGAAACATGGGCTAATGTTACTAGTCTTTAATATTCAAAATGTAAAATGTTTGGCAATAGTTTTGTAAAAATATTCAAATTTATAAGGATTTTTTATAGTTTCTATAAAATTTTGGTGATTTTTAAGGTAAAATAATTTTATTATATGGAATTTCGATCAATTGGTTTTAGAAAAAATGGAAATTGGCAAATCTTTTTTTGGGAAAAAGTATGGAAAATTAGCCCAATTGCGAAATTTAGCCCCTAAAATCATCTCTGAAATTTACCTAAGTTGGATTTTCCCAAGTTGGGTCGACTAAGGGATGTCTGTCGGTCGAATGCTTTGATGGTTGTGTCGACCAAATGAAATCCCGGTCAAATGATTTGATGGTCATGTCGAACAAATGAAAGCCTGGTCGAATTCTTTGATGGTCAGGTCGACTAAATGAAGGCAAATCCACTTCAAGAGTAACCCAGTCGGAATGGTTCGACCAATAGTTGAAAAAAATTATCTAGAGGCGGATTCGATCTTCAAAAGCAAAGGGAAAAATTTGTAGGGCGATTTGGTGATGCCCCAAAAACTAACAAAACATCTAGGGGCGATTTTTATTCCCCACAACACATAACAAATTACAAGGGATGAATTT
>JZKD02S1729853.1:641072-656422 GCA_000966675.3 Picea glauca | reverse complement strand
GGCTACCCAACATCACTCCACAGGCGTCCAATGGTGCAACTTCACATTCTACCTCATCAACCTAGCTGGCACTAATGGAAAAATTGATTTTACATCTTTGAGTGATTCTCATAACTGTTTTCCCTTGCAGCCATACTAGTGAACTTGGATGCACTAGATCATAGGTTTCTAGACCAAGCTCATCAACTAATGTTTCAGAAACCATATTACATTGAGAATTGTTATCGCGCAATTTGTACTTGCCCAAAGCCAAAGGAAAGTGGATGGTAAATTGGCGTAACAAGGAGGATGTTGTATCATTGTCACCTTAATACGACACCTCTTTCTATTTAGGAGTAGTACCCCGAGGGAGGCATCCCCAGTGACCTAGGGTTTTGAGAACACTAATGTAAAATTTATGAGAATTCCCACCCCTCTCAAAGGTCACTCATACAAGAAGTTACAATTTTTTATTGAGATGAAGCAAAAGATGATTTAAGTGTACCTGCCCAAAACAAAACAACAAGCAGAAAAGAAATTTTATTTACAAGTACCATATGATGTCAGTGCTTCATAAAACCATGAATTCTTGAAAGATAAACAAGTTGATGTAAAATTGAAGCAACATAAATATTTATAACAACAATGTATATTTAGCAATAGCTACACAATTATGCCACAATAATGCTTCAAAAATGACAAGAAATGATAGCCTAAAATTGACACAATGATAATAGTTGTCAGAAGCAATAATGACAATGTATAATTAGCTTTTAATCTTTGTTTTAGGATGAACTTGTTGCTGTTATAGATGGTTGTAGAAATATTTTTCAACAACAACAAATTATTTAGTGAATTATTCTAATATGGAGTTATAAAGACTTAGTAAAAATCTTAGGGAAGATGGTTTAAGAGTTGTTTTGGTCAATCAATCACTTGCAAGGAGTGAACTAGTGCCTTTTAGGGTAATGGAGTCAAAGTTTGCAGTGGAAATTCTTAGAGGAAAACAAAAATGATAACAGGTGATCTAAAGGGATGAGTAAGATGATTGAGGTGTTAGTAACCTAAGGCCTCAATATCTAAAACCCTAGAAGGAAAAAATTCTAGAAAGTAGGTAACCCTAGGCCCTAGCGATTTCCTTCTTCCTTAGATCAAGCTTGAAATAAAATGTATGAAGCTAATGAAGCAATTCTAGTAGAGTGCTAAAAATGTAGGACCCTAGTGTATTCTTCAAAAGAGATGCTTTCTAGCAAAATCAAGTAGGTGGAAAATTATAAGAAAAAGGACAATAACATGTGCTTTTCCTTTAGGGTTTCAAACTAGCAATTTCATAATCTTAGAAATGAACAAGCAAATGTACCATAGCCATTCAAAATAAATGAAGAGATTTCATATTTTACTTACTTCATCAAGAATAATCTAGCCACAAATGCTAGTTGAATACTTTTCACCATGAAAATGCCAAAATACACCAAAAATAGCCTCTCAAAGAAGTTGCGCACCACTTAATTTCAGCCAAGTACTCTTAAAGAGGGCCAAATTTAATCTTTCTTTTAGGATGAATTTGTTGCTATTATAGATGGTTGTAGAAATATTTTTCAACAACAACAAATTAGTTAGTGAATTATTCTAATATGGAGTTAGAAAGAGTTAGTAAAAATCTTAGGGAAGATGGTTTAAGAGTTGTTTTGGTCAATCAATCACTTGCAAGGAGTGAACTAGTGCCTTTTAGGGTAATGGAGTCAAAGTTTGCAGTGGAAATTCTTAGAGGAAAACACAAATGATAACAGGTGATCTAAAGGGATGAGTAAGATGATTGAGGTGTTAGTAACCTAAGGCCTCAATATCTAAAACCCTAGAAGGAAAAAATTCTAGAAAGTAGGTAACCCTAGGCCCTAGCGATTTCCTTCTTCCTTAGATCAAGCTTGAAATAAAATGTATGAAGCTAATGAATCAATTCTACTAGAGTGCTACAAAGATAGGACCCTAGTGTATTCTTCAAAAGAGATTTTTTCTAGCAAAATCAAGTAGGTGGAAAATTATAAGAAAAAGCACAATAACATGTGCTTTTCCCCTAGGGTTTCAAACTAGCAATTTCATAATCTTAGAAATGAACAAGCAAATGTACCATAGTCATTCAAAATAAATGAAGAGATTTCATATTTTACTTACTTCATCAAGAATAATCTAGCCACAAACGCTAGTTGAATACTTTTCACCATGAAAATGCCAAAATACACCAAAAATAGCCTCTCGAAGAAGTTGCGCACCACTTAATTTCAGCCTAGTACTCTTAAAGAGGGCCAAATTTCAGACCTCACACTTCTGTGAGTGAAAGATGATGAAAAATATAAGATATTTGTCCCTTATTTATACAATAATCATGACCTTTAATTACAATTTAGGTCAAAAAAAGCCGACATGGCCAAATTACATTAAAAATCTAGTTTTTACATAAATTTAAAGAATTAAACCCTTAAAAGTGTGGTAGAGGTGACGTCATGCCCTCCTAGGGTGACGTTGGGCCTCATAGGTGGGACATTAAGCTCCATGAGAAAAACGTTAGGCCTTCCAAGGCCTCCGGATGATGCCACACATGCCACTTGGCACACAACTACCTCCATCATGTCCATCTGATGTTGGGTGACATCTAGGGTCACAAGGGTGACGTCATGGGCCTCCCAAGGCCAACGATCAGGGGGGGGAGAAAGATCCCCCTAGTTCCAGGCCTACCAAAGTGTCTCTGGTGGAATGTCCTTCTTTTTCTCTAGTGCAAGCCCCTAGTGTCTCTCTACCCTTGGTTGGTGTCACAACATCCATCTGGTGGGATTTTAGCCCCATGGAGGTCCAAACTAATCATCTCCCCATATGTACCTATTCATCATGCATGGTCCTGTAGCAACAACAAGTACACCATCCATGGGCTCATAAGTCACAGGGATAATAGCAATGTCAATCACTTCTAATAATAAAATTACTCAAACATGTGCATCAAACCCCCCTTTACCCAGACAAATGCTCAAAGACGTTATGCAGTTTAACAAGCCAGGTTTCGAGAGGGTCTCATGATGTCCTATTGGGCTAATCCTCCTTAATTTTGGGGTGTTTCCCAAATAAGACCAATCTAGGTCATGTAGATGTCTGAGATGGTGTAGGGAATGTTTAGGCAAGGGGTGTAGTGATAACAGGGAAATGTAGGTCTTACCTGTGGGTGCCTCTATAGAGGGTGAGCTGCACCTTGTCATGGATGCTATTGTTTCCCAGCCCATTCAATGCCTTTTACTCTTTGTCTTATTACTTTTTATTTTTAAGAGAATAGTTGGAGGACACTGTCCTGGCGTGGTGACCAGTGGTGACAGAGTTATCCACAAGCATTTCACAGAAATGAGAAGGCTGGATCGTGATGAGACCCAGTTTATCTTGGCTATGCCACCAAGAGCCACTACCCTAGTTTGGTGAGAAGATGGATGGAAATTTCATACAACTACATGCCCATGGATGTAATAGGTCGGCTCATGATGAGACCGCTTATATACCAAATAGATCTTGAGTTTTATTTTGTTTTACGGGTCCCCTTTTCTTGTTGAGAATCCATTTATTCCTTTCTTGGGAATCCCTGGGCGAAGCATCTCAAGGTTTCATTTTTTATTTTAACTTTTCATAGCTACTTTTACCCTATGGGCCTTTAGCCCCTTCTTCCCACAAGGCAATGTACAACCCTTACTAGCTTGGAAAACCCCCCAAGCCAATGTAGGGGAAATATGAGAGGGACAATGATGAAAAGTGGTAAGTATGGAAGGAATGGACGATGACCTTTCATAGACCGACCCAGTGGAAACTCATCCCTAAGGGGACCAACTTAATAGGGCACTCTGTCACACCCCCTAGGTATGGACAAGTCAAAGAGCATATATTCCAAGAAAACGTCATGAAACAAAAGAGAGTTCAGTGCACATATTTAAATGCTTTGAAAATCAGAGTTACACATACCATGATACCCAGACTCATTACCTCATGGAGCAAGACCCACTACTACTTCAGAACCGGGCTGATGGGATGGATGTTGTTGTTGTTGATAGATAGGAGGTGTTGAAGAAAATATGTCCCTCCAGGGCCAATCTCAATTCATATGGATTTCAGTACTCCATGTCTAGGATCTATAGGCCTCAAGACATAATCTCCTTAGTTATCCCTAGGATAGGGGATAACATCTGGATCCAACTTGGGGACATCTTCTCACCATAGAGTGCACGAGAACCTAAGCATCTCTGGCATGACCTATGATCTGCTAGATCTCAACAAAAATGATCAGTAATCTTTTGGGGTGGTGATATCACCCCTGGCTCACATATGATACAATGAAATAAAAGTAAGCAATCATATATACAAATGGAAATGAAATTACAAACTACACTACTCTAGCATGATATGTAGATGGTATATACAATGAAAGCAAATGCCTACCTACTTACCTATACTTACCTGTTGGTTGAATGCTTAGGTGTAGTCAAATAGCCAATGAAAACATCCTAGAAATGTCTCATAATACATGCCTATGTGATTCATCATAAACAAAAACAATGATAAGTCAAGAACAAAAATAATATGAGTTAGAAAATGTATTGTATCATTGGAAATCATAAAGTCTATCTCATGGAGGCGAGAGAAATTATGCCAATTCATACTCTTAGGAAAGTGCTCAATCCATCTCAGAAAGGGATCGTGAAAAATCAAAGGTTCAAAGGACTGACTCAAAGAGTCTGAAATTTGGATACCTTGGACGTCATCATATCCCAAGGTCTGGGAAAGGGCTAGTAAGAACCTAGAGGATGAATGACAATTTCTTAAGGGAAGGCTGGAAGATTGATATAACAAACTTCTTTTTAAGGTATTCAACCTACCCTGGATTCT
Organism: Picea glauca; assembly: GCA_000966675.3. Lineage (NCBI taxonomy): Eukaryota > Viridiplantae > Streptophyta > Pinopsida > Pinales > Pinaceae > Picea > Picea glauca. The sequence goes on along the minus strand of JZKD02S1729853.1, from coordinate 651,532 downwards.
AAAAGAAGGCTCTGCCCCGGATAAAACTCAATACAAGGGACATGTTTCCCAACTACACCCTTAATGACATAGCAAGGTAAAGTAATCAAAGGGGGTTGGAGAACCTTGTCACAAGTACCCTGCTTTGGGAAAGCAATGTCCTCACCTCTATCAAGATCTGAGCACAATGGTGGTTGATAATATTCTTCATAAAATAAATCCAAGTTCTCAAAGGAGTACTCATCAAAATCTTCAAGGTATGACCTAAATTCATCAGGAGAAAATAGAACTAGGTCACCCTTGGAGATGTTTGTAACTAAATCGTTTCCTTGTTGCCACATGTCAGAATCATTAGTAAACTCATATGATAGTTGTAAAGGAAAATTTTGGAAATGTCCTTCCATATCATAAATGGGATCCTTATTAGAACCAATCACATCCCAATTACGTCTTCCAACATGTATGAACTCATCAATATTATCAACAATGTCACTACATTTATAATAACATGAAGGATTTAATCCATCCAAGGGCTCCTCTAGTACATTTTCACTTTCCAATTCATAAAACAAAGCATCATCAAAATATTGGAAAGGGAAATAACTTACCGTGTTCACTTCTTTTTGTGCAGGAGCATTAATGGCTTGGATGGCTTCATCAAGTGGAAGAGGGTCCAATACATCATCACCAAGACTCATCTCTTTGTCTTCATCAAAAATTGAAGGAGCTAGTTCTTCCAAGGGTTCCTTTACTTCTTCACCTTCTGGATCATAGAACAAAGTGTCATCAAAAAGATAGAAAGGAAAATGACTCACCTCATTCTCTTCATCTTGTGTAGGAGATATAGGATATTGTAGAGCTTCATCGGATGGAGGGGAGATTACTAGTGCTTCATCCTCATGATTCACTTCTCTAGTTAAATCTTCATTGCATTCTATCGAATCATGGGAAAAATCTTGCTCCTCTTCAAGGGGTTGACAATTTTCTTCATAAATTTCTCCTTCCATATCATAGGGTTTTTGGTATTGAGTATGGTATACATCCCTGAGATCTTCCACAATCTCAGTGGTGAATCCTTTGTTCTCTAAAGCTATTGTGAGATTTTGAAGGGCATCTTCATATGTCTGGCATTGTGGTTTGACAAATTCAATAAACTTATATTAACTAATTCCAGTAAATATTTGTAATAAGTAAATTTAAACTCCCGATGTGGGGAAAAAATAGAAGAGTCCAAACATACAAGCCCATAGAAGGCTTGTCGAGCCTTTAATATCAACGTGATCCCCAATGTCCATGTTGGTAAGAACGGAAATCAAATGAAAGAAGGTATACAAACAAGTAAAAAGGTTGGGAGGGATCATATATGTAGTGATTGCAGAGATGAATCTAAGCAGAACCTCTCAATCAGAAGCATTGTTGAGATGAGGATGCCAACGATTATATAACTGAAATTTGTAAAACATAGAAGGATTAACAAGGAGAATAGAATAAGAGAACATAAATATGTCATAATATATTAAAAAGAGAATAAAATATGAGAATAATAGAAATATTTCTTTAATACACCAGAAAATAGGAACGAAATGTATCTCCATATCCTCTTCCTAAAACATAATGGTTGGAGTTTCTTAAGCATCCAAGTCTATTATCCACTAAGAAGGATCCAATAAATTCAAACTTTAAAATCTTGTGAAAATTTTGCAATCAACTAATTTTCCAAATGATCAAATACTGCACTTTAATAACATTAATACAATTACCACACTTCTATATCTATGAAAATTTTATTTCTCTGAGATTTATTAGTAGAGCATTGTAACATCCTTCTCTTGTGTGCACTTCTGATGTGACTTATTCCTTAAGGACACTTGCGTGCAAGTGATTCAGTTCTTATATGAGTGATCGCTTCGCTTATGGATTTTGATGATGAGATTGTGATTTATGATGTTATGTTATGTTATTATGTATAGATAGGTGCTATTGACTGGTTTCTCCTGAGTGTGTAAGACTCTTGATATATTGAGGATGTCGATGGCATCGATGGACCTCCTTGGACTCCGGATAGAGTCAGGGAGTGGAATGTTTATGGTTTGCGTATTTATGTTATTGCATATGTGACATATGACTGATATAATATGATGTTGTTTATGGATCGCTGACATGCTTGTTGATGGATGCAGACTAATGATAGCTTACTAATCAGACTCACATTTGGAGTAAAGGGGTCATGCATGAAAACTAGATATATTGAGGGAGAGGTGTGGTAGCAGCCCTTCCACAACCTACTAGCACTCTCATCGTGGCTCGAACTGTAGGTTAACGATTACCTAGTTCAAGCGATCCACTATGTCGTGAGGGCAGATTGAGACAGTCGCTCACGAAGATTCTAAGGGGCACGCAATAAGGCAGGGTCCTTATTCCTTAGAGGCCCTTAGTCTCTCACAAGATCACCTGACAGAGTATTGACTCCAGGGGTTTGATGTCTACTAAAATCAATCAAAAGGTGAGTGGCACCCTTGGAGCACGTAGTGCATCTTGAAGGGCACGTCGCACAAATAAAACAGGAATGCAAGCGAGTGGCACCCTTGGAGAACATAGTGCGTCTTGAAGGGCACGTCGCAATTTTAACTCTAGAAAGTTAAGAAACCTAGTACCTAGAAAACTATGCCTCCTTAGGACTTGGTCGTCCTTAAAACGAATGATGGTATAAGTAAATTTTAATAACTAAATTTTTCCCTTAAAAACTGTCGCCAAGCCTAGTGAATTTAAAACCTAGGTCTAAGTAGAACATGTGAACAAAAAAAACTAAATGGATATGTAACAAGAAGGGGGTAAAGAAAATTCAAACATTAATAATTAAAGTAAAATTTTAATAAAGGATTAAATTTTTAAAAGGGTAAATTTTTGTTTATGTATAAACTTGTTAATTCTGAACTTAGATAAAAAGGGAAACTTAAAGAAAAAGGGGAATGTCTAACTTAGTAGGGAATCTAGCCTTTGGAACTTTCTATTTGTGAACTCAATTAAGCTTTAAGTAAGGCGTTAGTCATTTAATAAATGTAAGGTAATAAAGGAACATCGAAGAGCATTTTTAGGAACGCTTTTAGGTGGGTAAGAAAAATAAGAAAAAACTAATTAATTAATTTATGGTGCAATTAAGGGATTGGGTGACATGTTTACGGGGGAGGTTTATCCTAATTAAATTTAATAAAAAAAAAATCTAATGAGGGTTTGGAAAACTAATCACTAAGAAAACTCTATAAAAAGGATGGCGGAGGAGGAATATGGATCACTACTGGCAAGCGTAAGGTTACGCTACCGATATTTTTCTTGACTGATTTTTCTTGTGGGAGTTGGGATTCCTAGTTTGATTAGAGAGTAGTAGCTCGACCTTGCAAGGCGAGCTAGGAGCTAGCTTCCTCTGGTTTGTGTTCGTGGCCCCTTTGCAGCTCGGGGGGCTCAAGGGGAAGAAGAGTACCCCTAGCGTTGACTGGGAGGTACCGGTGAGATCTCAATGGTTAGCAAGCAGGACCCACATGGAAGGCAAGCGCGGGACAACCTCTTTGGATTCGTCGTCGTCGGTTACCGTATGCCTATCTGAGTTTGAATTGTAATAAGTTAAAGTTTTTATATATGATCTAGGAATTGCATCATCCGTAAGTGTTTTATTGGAATTTTGAAGGTATCGCTTAAGGAGATTTCTATTATATGTGGTAATCTGCTCTGAGCTTTCTACCTATGTACATGAATTGTTGTGTTATTGGGAATTTCATTGAAGGATTCAAAATTTCTAATCTCCTTAACTGTCGCTAGAATTACTTATTGTGAGGTTCCATTGAACGTTTCCTTGGAGTTAGGACTTGACAACAGCCTAGGACTTGACAACAGCCTTGATAAATCTGTGAACCCATGGGAGAAGGTATAATTTCACGGATCATGGACGAGTTCCCTGTGTAAGGAGTTAAGAGTTGAATATCGTTGCTGCCATAGATGTGCTAGGAGTGTGAATCCTTCAGGATCACCTTCAGAATTTTGSTTAACCCTTCTTAATAAACCAATTGTTTTTCCCAGTTCGTAGGGAGTAGCTTCATCGTGTATTGGGCCAATGGAGGTCGCTTGGTTATCTCTTGGGCGTTTCGAAGAAATGAGAAACGACGCAAACACTTTTTCTAGCGAGAACAGTATCCAGCTCTGTTCCAACGCCTTGCTCAGAGATCAGCGAACCATTTTTGCTGGTCGAACCCTCCCCCCCCCATGGGTTGACCTCTGCACTTTTATCCGACCCCCAAAAAATAACGGTTGTACACATGTTCGAGGCCACCTCTTTGGCACTCGTGGAGTATCTTTTTCCCATCTACCGTTAAAGCTGCCTTTCTCTTGTGGTTAGTTCACACGCGTATCCATTAATATTCCTGCGTTTTGCGGTTGCACACAGCGAATTTAACTCATGGATGTTCCTTGCATTCTACTTTTTCCCTCAGCGTGTTGCCAGGAGAATTATCCTGCGTTGAGAGTCGTGCGCTCTGCGTTTTTATTCCAGGGTTCCCTTCTATACTCCCCACACAGGCAGCACCGTGGTTCCATCTGTTTGATATTGAGATTCCTTCCTCGCATTGATGGCCTCCTTTGTTCTTTACAGAAAAATCGGGATACCCTGCGTGCCAGAGAGACGCCAGAGAGATAACCGACTTGTGACTCAGCAAATCGTGGTTGCTTGCGTGAGAGAGGCTGGGCGATTGTTTTTGTTTGAGCTTACTCAGCGATTCTGGTTTCCTTTCACCTTAGCAATTTATTTTAGAGATTTATTTAATCCTCTCGTGGAGTACGCCCTCACCTGTAGCTTTTCCTACAGCAATTTCATTGCTGCGTACCTTTCTTTTAATGAGCTGTTATCTCCAGCGTTAAAAACGCCAATCTTGGGGCGAATCCCGCGAGGGTTCTCTTCGTCCAGAATGGGCATTCCTTCTCTGCCAACAAGTCTTGACACCTGCCCTCTTTCTTTTAAACGACCACCAGATATTAAGTGGCATGCACCTGTTCTTGAATCCTGACAACGTTTCAAACTTCCACTTAACGAGTGTTCGTGCCTGCACCAATTATTTTCTTGGGTTAAATTGCTGTTGATATTACCCTACCTGTAATGTCTGATTACTTAAACAACATTTTTTTTTACTTTGTCTGATTACTTAAACATCATATTTACTTTCCTGTATGAATTTTAATAATTGTATAAGTGAAGCAAAGAATGTTACGGATTTTTTTTTTTTTTTTTTCCAACGTGTTGTTAACTTTCCGGAAAACTCACCGATACTTCCTCACATAGTGGATGATATGAGGTGTTAAACCGCATTCCAACGTGTGGTTAATGTCCGGGAAAACTCACCCGATACTTCCCCACATAGTAGATGATATGAGGTGCTAAACCGCATCCCCAGGGACTCAAGCTAGGCTCGAACCCGTGACCTCTTCCAACCAAAGAGTATGTGCACGTCTTACCAACTACGCTAAATGAGACAGGAAGACTCCACAAGGTATTTAGTATTAAATTAAACCTCCCAATGTATTTATGTGTTACCCTGAGTATATTCTTTTTATATGAAGAATTTGAGGTGGCTATCATGCTAACATTTACAACTAGAACTAAAGCTAAGATAATGATAAAAAGGGGTCAACTTAGGAGGTAACGAATGAACGATGGAAGGGAAAGTTAATGATAAGAATTTCTACTAAATTACAAGTTGAATTTGGTTATGGCATTAATGTGATTATCCTTAATTCTTGTAATGCTCGTGTAGTTAGCGACCGAAATAATGATTTAGCGATTTTAGGGAGGGGCCATTTCCTTAGACGGTCTTCTCCTAGATTATTCGAACCCTATTTATTTTGGAGGGGTGTTTCAAATTTCCTTACTCGGTTTTCAAGCCATTTGGGCCCTTCTCTTAAACCCTCAATGGATTTTTTTAATTTTTTCGAAGCTCGCCTTTTTTTTAATTTAATAAAGACTGCTTATCCTCTAAACAAAGCCAGAGCTTAGGCCATCATTGAGTTAATGTTGATTTAGATTTGGTTAATATGTTTCTCTGATTTATTAGCGAAGAAGGCGTGATTCTTTAATGGTATTCGCTCGCGCCTTGCGGAATAAAACCGATTTACCTTGCGACATGAATCATTGATGTGGATTTAATGCATTAATGGAATCGAAGCTTTGCATGCACTTAATTTAATGTAATGCATGATGTTAGATGTCTTGCGCAATGGATGTCATGTCATAAATGAAAGTTATAGACGTTAGCTATCTTACGCTTTTGGATTTATGTTATGTATGAGGGTAGACAAGTAGATCACCATTATGCCTTGATAATTGATGTTGCCAAATGATTTAGAATGGGTCACCTTGTGCCTTTTAATTTTTGTTGAGGTATTTTGATTTTTTTATTATATTCTATTGCGCCTTGCGAGATAAGTCAATATCTCTTGCATCTTGTTGGGTAAAGGATGGATTGATTGCTTAGAAGGCTTGCGCGCAAATCAATAATATGATGTATGGCTGGTACAGGATTCATACTCCTTGCACGCATGGAATGATATTGTACTAAATGGTTGTTGTAGATACCATATCTCTTGAGAGAATTGGAATTTTTGTGACGAATGATTGAATTCATGTGATTAGATTTTTGTGTAGTGAATAAAATTTAAAATTTGCCTTGTGCCCTAATCGATGTGACGAGTGTTTGCTTTTATGCGATTGCAATTTGCGCCAAAATAATATCTGATAATTGCTCTTGCACCTTGGATTGATTGGATATATGATGAGTTATGCGAACGATTACTCGTGCGTCGTGTCTAATTGTGGATTAGGATTGTTGGATTGATGAGTAGGGAGATGTGTTACTGTGTGTCATTATTTAGTCATGATTCTTAAGTTTATGCATCATCAGTTAATTGTGTGAATGCACTGATTATGGGTCGCTATTTACTTGTGTTACAACGTCAATTCTGTATCGATTTTGATTATAATGATGTGTCGGCTTGTCGAGAATGATTAGTGATGATTTCATGTTGTTCATTAATATTTTTGATGATGTGTCATTGAAGTTTATTTAAAGGAGATGTATTTACTAGCGCCAAAAAAAAATAAAAAAAATTCATGTGGTATGTCGATTGTTGTCCTAATGGCGGGGTTGTTACATATGGTATCATAGTGGGTTCTGTTAGAATATAATGGATGTGCTCGTTTTACCATTGACAATATCACTATTGTCACCCAACCATAGGCCGAAGCCACCCTCCGAGCACCTTAACCTTGATAGAGAATCACTCTGGAAACAAACCCTAGGCTAGATAGCCAAACAAAGGGTAGTGCACCTTTCCCCAAGGATAGTGCACCAATAAGACATGATCAGATAGTCCAAACCCTAGCCAAGAGATAGTCCAAGCCAAAATGTAACTGCTAACTGCAACAGCTGCACTGGCAGCTCTTCTCCAAACCTGCGCACAAAACTGGGCACTGCAGTGCGCACAAATGTTGCTATGCAATTATGAGACTGCTTGCCAGAATGAAGACTGGCCTCCTGTATTTATAGTAATTCTGGCTAACTGCCTGGGCCGACTTCTCATTATGGGTATCTATCTATTCAGTATATATTATTTATTATGGCCGACTTCTTCTCTTGGAGGCTAATAACCTAATATAAGTTATCTTCTTGAGCCGACAAGTCTTCTAGGGTTATTAGCCAACTCATTAGGGTTTCTCTTGCTTTCCGGAGTATTCTATTCTCATCAATTTTACACATGGAGGTAAATACCTCCCGCAAATACCATAATATCAACACTCCCTCCTAGCTAGGGAGGTATTACATGTAATGGTCTTGAGCACAAACATACCATTCACCCGATAGCATCAACATAGTTGTATAGACTATCTCATGAATGGATCATGAGCACCATCATCATCATTAGTGTCATCAGATGCATCATCTCTCAAAACCATACTCTATCTGAGTAATCAGACATGATGCTCACTCCACAGAGTGACACATGAGTCATTCTTCTAATCTGGACATACGTCCTAGAAGAGTAGATGTTCTGAACCATTTTCCATCTGGGAAATCTCTGTCCTTTAATCATCCATCTAGTTGATAATCATTTACCAAACTGCTGATAGTCTTCAAGGCAATCGAAAAAAAATAGAACACAACTGTGTTTATCCATAGTAGTACATAACTACAATCCAATGGTACACTACCACACCAAGTAGCAAACAAGTACTTGATTCGTAACATATAATCACGAACAATGGAACACATCCACCACAGTAGTATACATAGCAATCATCTGATATCAACCTGCACAAAAACAATGTTATGATATAAAATGAATCATTTGGGCCATTCTTCCACTCACATCTGTGAGATCTCGGAAGAGCATCTGCCCTCAAAAAGTAAGACATCAATGATGAGCTATCTGGACTATTCTTCTCAAGCAAGGAAGAATAACTATCCTGATTTCTGAGCTTGGACCATTCCCCACCCTGGGCCATTCCTCCGACACTAAAAAAAGTGTAACCTGGAGAGAATGAGTCTGCCCTAAGAAATGCCTGTCCCTAATTGCTGAGCCTGGACTATTCCCCACCCTGGGCCATTCCTCTGGCACTAAACAAAGTGAAAACTAGAGAGAATGAATCCACCCTAAGGAATGATTGTCTGAACCATTTCCTCTGTTAACCACAAGAGGAAAAGACTGTCTTGTACCAACCTCCAAAACGGACCATTCCTCATGTTAACCACAATGAGAAATCGTTGTCCGGGGAGGCGGGCTAGTCTTCTCGAGTAACCCTCAAGAAGAGAGACTGCCCTAGACCAGTCCCCATGTTAACCACAATGGGAAGTCGTTGTCTATGGTACATCAACAATATGAACCATTTTCCGAACTAGAAAATGTTTGTCTGTCAGAAATCTCAATCCACTTTCCAAACTGGAAAGAATATGCTCATCCTAGACCATTCTTCGAACTGAAAAATGGTTTTCCATCAATCAATAATACATTAGTTCTCCCTCCCAACCTGGGAGTCATCTCTTCCTTTCTCAATAAGAAAGTCATCTCCACGAGCTCCAGCTTGAGTACACAAACTCTTTCATCTTGAACATAAGCTTTATCAAGATGTCTGCTTATCTACTCATCTATGGAGATATGTATTGGAGAACCACTTTCTCCTTTCTAGACTTCATCACGGATAATGTAATGCTTGATTTCAAATGTACTTCGGTCTGGAACACTGGTTTTCTTTGAAGGCTTCATGTAGCTCTGATCAATAAAGTATATCACCATTGGAAAGACTGGAACATATCCATGTGGCACTTCTTCTTTCATCATGAGATCTGATCTTCTGAGTAATCATCTTGATACAATATTTCTGTTATAGAAAATCTTCACCACGCTTCTGTTGTGCACTGGAGGTTTTCCACCAAGTTATCTTCTTCCATCTGCATACAAGGGTCTCTTTCTGGTATGCTTCAAAGTCTTGAGGTTGCTTTTCATATGTTCTTTTCTCAATTGCTCTGGAGAACAGTCTTTGCATTCATCTGATGTAGAATTCCAATCCATGGATATTTCGGATGATATAATGATTCATGTAGAGGTATGTCTGGTTTATTGGAACAAGTAATCATCATAGTCTTCTCCCTCCATCTGGGAGAACCTCTAGTTCTAGATCTTGCAATGCTTTCATATCTACACTGTTCTTCATCACAACTTTCGGTTCCTTTGCTTGATTGATTTTAGCGAGTTCATATCATGCTGGTAATCTTGTGATTCTCGATACAATTACTGGTTGTTCTAGCTTCTCTTTCTTTCTTGGAATCTTCATGTTCTTTCTTATGTTTTTCTTTAGCTCTTGGTTTCATGGAGTTTCTTATAGATTCCATGTCCTAAATATTCCACTTCTTCCTTTAATTATAGGATCACAGATGTGGATGGACAACCAAGGATACTTTAAGGCTTCTCTTCGAAGAAGACTTCTTCTGAGGTTGAACTGAACATGTATTGTCTTTCATGGCTACTACCATGGATATATACTTCATCATCTTCAATGGATCATAGGATTAGCTCCCTCCTAATCCTTGCTTCATGTATGAGTGCATATAATCGTCTCCCTCCGTCTAATAGAGTCCACGCTTCCATCTTATTGTCTTCTGCAAAACGTCATAAGTCTTTCTCCAATTTCCTCTTGATTGCTGACTTCTTTCTGTCTTTGCTTCTTCTAAGTCTCTTCATGATTGATTCTGATTTCGGCTTATCTTGTAATAGCTTCCACGTGATTTGTTTGATGTATTTCATCCTTTCATGTGTATTATCTAACTTGTATAAGGATAGCAATCCTTATCTTGTTGTTCTTCCATAGGTATAGTTCTTCTTGGAACATATTATCTTCTAAGAGATAGATATGCAAGATATGTACAGAGACTATGCAAACAAGATATGTA
>JZKD02S1729853.1:580670-622988 GCA_000966675.3 Picea glauca | reverse complement strand
TACAGAAGGTGGAGTAGAGTCATCAAATAAAATATGGAAGTGGTTGTCATCCCAGAAATCACAACTATCCATATACCAATCATCACAATCGTCCTCAAAATCATACCAAGCATATCTTTCTTGATTATATTCATGCATGAGGCCCTGCATAAGAAATCTCTCCTGCATGCCATTCAATGAATCTTGAATACTATGAAAACTATCATTGAGGCCATATGTGAGGCTGACTGTGAGGCTATGTGTGAGGCTGTTTGTGAGGCCATATGCAAATGCATCCAATCTGTCATCCAATCGGGCTTTGAATGATTCAAGAATTTCTTTCAAGGTTTGAGAAGAAATAGCCATCTAAGCACCCTATGACCTCTTCGGTCCTGCAGCCGTCACGGAAAAATTCAAAAAATAAACCCAAGAAGTTTCGGCAGAAAATCGCGGTTTTTTCTGGAAAAACCCTAAAAAACTACTTAACTTAAAATGCTCATAACTTCACTTCCCGGACTCTGTTTCAGCTGATTTTTTTTTTGAAATTGGGTGAAATTGTGAGAGGAACTCAGATATGTAATTTATTTGGGCAAATTAGGCCTCCAAATGATACATAAATAAAAACAAAGCACGTCACCGTCCGCAGAAAAAAACCCTAAAAAATTGCAGATTTAAAAACCTCAATATCTTGACCTTCCAGACTCCGTTTCGGACGATTTTTTTTTTTAAATTGGGTGTTTTTCTGAGAGGAAATCATATATACAACCATTTTCTACAAATTTTGTACAAAAATATACTTAAAATGTCTGGAATGTCGCGGCCCTCTTTTTTCTTCTCCGGAAAAAAAAAAAAAAATTTGCAAGAATAAAAAATAGTTGCCCACAACTCCGGCCAAGGAAAGTGCTCTGATACCACTTGTTAAGTACCTAAACCAGATCTGTAAATACAATCACCACAAAAGATATATGAAACCATATAAAAAACCACAACTTTATTATAGAAACCCTTGAGGTAGGGCAACATCATACAATGGATCCTATTATGGAAGGGATCCTCTCCTGTTCACTTGCCTCTTCGAGGGGGAATCCTCCTATTAAGCTACCAATCCAAATACTATATTTCTCTTCATGTCTCATTATATTGCTTGAACCCCTTTATATAGTGCTACCATCACCTAAGAACATTCTAGAGGAGGAATCTTCTAGAAGTAGAACATTCTAAGAAGTCCTCTTACATTTATTATATCTAGCTACCATAGTGGGCCTTATTTAATAATATAGTGGACCTAGTCCACCTTACATTGAATGACCTCCACTATTAATACTATGGGCCCTCTGGGCCCCCCTACTACCTCTCTAGCTACCTTACATACTCAGGAGTGGCAAAGCCATTCCTTGATAGGAAGGCTTGCCAACAGTCACCACTAAGCTTCAAATGATGGACAATAATGATTTTGATCAAGCAATGATGGAAAAGGCTGCTATCAGCCTTCTCACGCTTAAATCATTTGGACATTTTATACAGGCTATGTAGGAGGTAGTGAGGCATATTCAGAGGGTAATTTATAAAATTCATAAGCAACCTGAGATGATAAAGAAACACCAAACCATAACGACCTTCGCAAGTCATGAATTTCTTAACAATTGCTAATAGATCATGCCACCTGGTCTTAAGGGCAGTGACAGGCATACCTCTATCACAACTAACAATCTTCTTCGATGTGAATAGGAGCGGCCATGGCACCTCGTCCACTTTTGAATTCTTAAACCACCTCTGCCCTTTAGCTAGTAAGCCTGTAGCTGAGCTGAGGAATTCCTCATTTAGCTTGAGTTGGATATCCCCGACCTTAGCACTGCATCCTTCGAACGTGAGGGCAAACTGTTGAGCGATCGCAAGGTTGAAACCCTCAAATTTTTGGATAAAAACTAGCCAACCACTATTCTCTAGGTCTTCACGAGCATTGTCAAATAGTAGGAGTGTTTGGATGCCATTAGGTTCTATGCGCACCACAGGTGCCATAGGAGAGAGCACACAGTGAGCCGGGTAAAGGGACAAGGGTTTGGACAGGGTATACGCAGGACCGTAAGCTCAGAGATTTCCCCAAAACCAACAGAGGTAACCCGAGATACAAGGCAGGAATTAATGCCTAAGTGTGAGAGGGTGGTGGAATGAAACAAACCCATGCAAAACATTCATATCGAATGTACAATCGACGACTCTATGGAGATTCAAATCATTATTGGTGTGTGTTAAAAACAATGCCAATCAAACAACTATTGAAAGCCATGATAAGTCGACCTAAATATTTTCACAAGAAATAGTGTTTGTATGACTTAAAACAAAGCAATATTTTGAATTTAGCACCAAAGATTTGACCATAAAACTTAAGCGTTGTATGAAACCATTGCACCAACAGGTCTAATCATAATGTTAATGTGTTCTCAACAAACCATTGCACCAAGGAATTTGATAAAAAACAATAAAACATCAAACCACCATTGTATCAAGGATTCAGTCACAACCATTAGAATACCATCACAATCTCATAAAAATGAAGCCATCTTAACAAAAAAAAAAATGCCAAGTGAGTAAAGGTTTTGGTGTCTTGCCAACTGTGCGATTGTCATTGAGTTAGAAGTGAGATGACCACATAAACAAGAGTAACCATAATAATCGAGTGACGATTTTAATGCCATCGACATGACTTTGAACTCAAGGTTTTCACGCTTGCAGTCGTGAAAACGAGAACAAAAGGCAGGTGTGCAAATGCGCAAAATAATAGTGTTGTTTTATTCAAAAGATTGCGATGAGAATCAAGGGTTCCAAAACACTTGTGTAGGTAGCTTATAAGGATAGGATAAAAATACGAAATGGCTGCCAACAATGGTGACACACTGGTAGAAGCAGTTATCTCTGCCAAAAGAACAAATCCAGATCATGATAATGGGAATAATTCTAACTCAAAAACAACTAGAAAATTGTTTAAACATCATCATTAATCAAATATTCCAACAGTGTTTAAAGGATGAAAACTGATAACAGTCATAAGACAAGCGAGCCATGATATTAAAGATAAAATCTCCAATACTTTTGACAGAGCCACTACTGCCAGTAGGCGTTCATAGCCTCGATAGGGTTTCCATTTAACCCACTCTAATATCCGTATCCTGCCAAGAAGTTCCAGATCAGAATAAAGGACATTTTAAGGTCAAAAGATTTGATACTTACAAATTTTCATATACCCGACATTGCTTCGCTGCCAGCGGGCCTGTTCAGTACCCCGACGAAGTTGTCTTGGTGTCATGCGTGCATTTACCCGCTGCCAGCAGACCTATTCAATATCTCGGTGGGTTTACAAGCACTTCCCACAGCTCTTTTAATGATTTATTTGGTTTTTAAAGATATAAAATTGAGCGGGGTGACGCTGAAAATTATGATATTTTGACATATTTTTTTACAGACCTTGAAAGTTTTTTTTTTTTTTTAAACTGTCCTTCATTAAGATTCAGAAATGGTTTGTTTACAAAACCGACCTTCGAAAACAGGGAGACATCTTCTGAGTTATTCCCTTAAGGAATAGGGACAACGTAAAAAGATAATGGATGATCGTGACAAGCTTCTCTCAGAGATCGAAATCAGTTAACTTCTTTCAAACGACAGTCTTTGCCCAACATGGCTGTAAATTTCAGAAGTATTATAATTGATGTTTAGGCAATTTTTTTAGCAATCATTTAAGTGAAACAATTTTCTGTTTTCTTTGTCTGAACAGTTCAAAATTCAGGTATGTGTATTTCCAAAAACAAAAATTGATAAGCACAAGGGGAAAAATCAAAACCAAAACAGTAAAAGAAAAGAAAACAAAAGAAAAATATTTACACAGTATACACAGGGTTGTCATCAAGAGAAATATCTTTTCAGAGCTTGGCCATTCACTAGATAGGTGTCTGGCTATCCCTCTAAATTCTGTAATTGGAAAGAGTTGGGACCCAATTTCTCAACAATTAAAAATGGTCCAAGCCATAAGTTCTGAAACTTCGTGTGCTCTCCCTTTCCCTCATGCGGTTTGTCCCATTTCAAGACAAGGTCACCTACTTCGAAGTTCCTATCAGAGGTAGAGGTGGAATCAAACTAGATTTTGACCACTAGTTGATGCTGATCTAACTTACGCTTAGCTTGAGCTCTTACCTCTTCTAGTTTCATTAAAGCGTTAATTTGGTTCTCCAAAGGGGGACAATTTTCTTCTTGTATTTTCTGTGAAAGCTGTAATGAGGGAAGAAGAATATGTGGTGGCAGAATTGCTTCTCTGCCATAGACGAGAAAGAAGGGAGAGTTACCTACAACAGTTTTCGGTGTTACCCTATCAGCCCAGATTGCGTTTAACAGTGCGTTATGCCAGTTTTTGTGATTTTCAGATATCGTTCTCTTGATGATTTTAATCAGATTCTTATTTGTTGATTCTGCCAATCCATTTCCCTAGGGTTAATAGCTGGCAGAATACTTCAATTTAATTCCTTTTTCTAGAGAAAACTCACTCATTTCAAGAGACGAAAAATAAGAAGCGTTATCGAATACTAAACAGTCAGGGATACCAAAACGGGTAATAATATTTGAATTTAAAAAGGCAATTACCTGACTGGTATTCACAGTTCTTAATGTGGCAGCTTTAGACCACCTGGTAAAGTAATCTATGGCTATTATGATAAACTTATGCTGCTGTGAGGATGGCAGATTGATTGGACCTATAATATCAAGACCCCACTGCTGAAAAGGGGAGTCTACTAAGACAGGCTGTAAATGAAAGGATGGTTTCTATATCCGCCTGGATGCTTTTTGACAAATAATACACTTGCGACACAAGGCATGGGCATCTCTAAAAAGTGTGGGCCAGTAATAACCAGCCCTCAAAACTTTATGGGCAGTGGTATCCCCACCAAAATTCCCACCAGCTTCTCCTGCATGCAATTCTAGTATGACTTTTTCTTCTTCATCTTTCTCAAGACAGCGCATTAGTACTCCATAAATTTTTTGATGAAATAGAATACCATTAATCAGATGAAAGGAGGCAGATTTTAATCTTAATGCTCTTATTTTAGTGGAATCCAGGTGACGGGGGGATGACCCATGTTCAAGACAGAATTTTATATCGTCATACCATGGACTGACAGAGTTTTTTGCATAGCAGATTGAATTTTGATTGTGCTGTCCTAGGTTTGACATATCGTTTTCTTCTTGCTAACCTGCTGCTAAATCAAAAACTAACTTGCACAGCCCTTGGCCTCTCACTATTTGAGCTGGGGTGATTTTTATGTCATACTCTTGTAAGGAAGTAACCCAGCTCGCCCTCTTTTCACCTAGTTCTTTCTATACTAACAGATTCCTGACGGCTGGGTAAGGGATACTAACTTTCATCCTAGATTTCAAAAGATAAGATCGGAAGTGCTTGACTGCTTTGAAAATAGCATAGGCTTGCTGATCTACTGCTGGGTAATTAAGTTCCGTGCCTTTGAAAGAAGAGCTCATAAAGGCAATGGGTACTTCATTGTTTTCAATGTTCTTTTGAGTCAGGACAACAACGTAGGAGCGGTCAGAAGAAAATGTGTAGAGCGTGAAGTCTTGCGAAAAGTCGGGGCTCATGAGAGAAGGAGCGTCTATTTTGGCCTTTTTTATTGAATTAAAATCTTGATTTTCTAAGGGTCCCCAATGATATTGTGTGTCTTTCTTAATTAGATTCTGTAAAGGTCTCACCATTTCGGAGAAACTGGGGACGAATCTCCTGACAAAGTTTATCTGGCCTAAGAAAAGCTGCATAGACTTTTTGGATGAGGGAGGGGGGAGTTTCGAGATGACTTGAGTCCTTTCAGGGTTGATAATCATCCCTTTGCTCGACACAATGAATCCTAAGAGTTTACCTTGTTCTACTGTGAAGATAGATTTTTTAGGATTCAAGGAAATGTCGTATTTACGACATCACTGTAGAACAACTCTTAAATGAGCTAGATGATCAATCTTGTTTTTGAAAAATATAGTAACATCATCTAAGTAAACTATGATGGATTGATTGATTAAGCCTCGGGAAGCGATGTCCATCGCTCTCTGGAAAGTGGCACCGACATTAATCAGTCCAAAGGGCATTTTCCTGTAAGCGTAGGTGCCCCATGGAGTGCGGAAGGTAGTTTTAAGTTGGTCTAGAGGAGACATCAAGACTTGGTTGTACCCTGAAAAACCATCCAATAAGGATAGTCTTTCAGAACCAGATACCTGTTGAAGGATCTGTTCCATGGGTGGGACAGGGTAGTTGTCTTTATCAGACGGTCTATTAAGGTTTCAGAAATTGACGCATAGTCGGATTTCCCCACTTTTCTTCCGGACAGGGACAAGGTTAGAAACCCGTTGCATGTGCCTAACTGGGAAAATTATCTTAGCATTTAGGAGTTTATTTAATTCTTTTTTGACGGTCGGTTTGAGCTTAGGGTGCATTTTTCTTAACTTTTGTTGAAAGGGTAAGGTTTGGGGTTTCATAGGAATGACGTGTTGTATGATGTTAGGGTCGAAAGTTTTAAGGTCATCATATGTCCACGCAAAAACATCTTTAAATTCCTTAAACAATTTAATAAATGCAGATTTTTCTTGTTCAGAACACCCCACCCCTAAGTTAATGCACTGTGGATTGTCATTAGTTCCCAAGTTTACTTTTTCATACGATAACGAGGAACTATTGGTTTTACAGTTGACCGATTTTTTGAATTTATCTTGAAGATCGTAAATTTTCTCTAATCTAACTATAGATTTAGGGATCGAATTTACCATGTCTGATGAAGATTCAGGAGATCTCGGATTTGGTATTACCGTGAAATCACGCAAATTATCGTCATGAGTGCATTCGTCGATCACCGTGCCTTGAAAAGTTTCTTCCATATGCAGGAAGCTAATAATCTGTTGATCATCGTCGAAAACTCTCCAATTCGTGATGTTGTCAGGAACGGATGGCCTGAACAACAGTTCGACGGAGAATGCATTCGGGGACAAGCCTTCTGCAGGAAAGAGTTTGGAAACTACGTTAGCTAATAGATCAGCTTTAGAATTATTCAATCTAGGAATAGAATTTATATTGAAAGCAGAAAACTTATTCATTAAATTCCATACCTCGGATTGGTAGCTTTTAAGATGCGGAGACAGACAGTGGATATAATCTCTTACCTATCTAACCACGATTTCGGAATCTGCAAAGACAGTCAAATTTTGAATGTTCATATCTAAAGCTTTTCTAAGGCCCTGCAATAAAGCCTCATATTCTGCTGTGTTATTAGTACATTCAAATTCTAGCCTACATGCAATCAGGGTTTTGTTACCTGCTGGATCAATAATAACGTAGCCCACACCAACTCCTTCCTTGGACTTTGAATCGTCAAAGTAAAGAGACCAAATTTGATTTTCATCGGGTGCATGAGACCATTGTGTAGAAGCTGCTGGCTGCACATATGCTACAATCTCGGACTGCTGTTCTGGGTTGGTGATAGCTGAAGTCTTGGCCATGAAATTGCCAAAAAAGGTATCCATCCCTTGTATTTCGGGTGAATCAACAGAAGGTGTAAATGGCTCATTGGGATCGTTTAAATCTATGACTGTGAGCTTTAGGTAGCGTTCACGATTTATCTGGATTTTGTTGGGCTTGCCGTTCTTGGGCAGCCATAGGTGGGACCAATCTGTCGCGAAATAGCTGTGTAGCTGCTCTGACCAGTCCTTGCTTAAAAAAAAACCATACACTTCTGGAATATCCACAACAATAATATCAATCACTTGATGAACTTTGGGGTTAGACGATAATCTTATAAGTACATTCCTTAATTCTCCTACGACTTTAACACTAGTTCGATCAAGTTGGATGATTTTTAAAGTGGATGGTTCAACTTCATCATTAATCTTCTGACACACAGACCATGGCATTACATTAGATGATGCTCCTGAATCTACCATACAATTGTGCACATTCCTATTAAAGATTTCAAAAGTTAACAAAAATGGAGGTACATTTCTGTGAGTACTAAGGGTGGAAGCTTGTGGCTTTTTACTCGCAGTCTCTAAAGATAATTTATCTACATTTGTTAAATTATTTACAGGAAGGCTTCCTTTATCGTGAGGATCATGATTATTCTTAATGGAAGTCTTCTGAGGAAATTTGTTCTAAACAACCTTGTTACTGCTTGAATTACCATTTTTGCTATTCTCTGCGATAGTCTGTAACATTTTTTGTAGCAGAAACGAAAATTTTAATAATTCATAAACAGAAATGTTAGCCCTTAACTTTTTTATATCTTCAACTAAATCATAATCTAAGTTGGGGTTTACATGACTCTGTTTAGTCTCAGCTGGTTTAGATTGCTTTGGGGGCAGAGTCGTAGTGTTTTCTGCAGAAGGTTTGTTTGCTGTCTTACTCCTAGTATTGTAGGGATGTACTGTCTCGAAGTTAGCTTGAAAAATGCTATCTGAGAAGTGTCCAAAAATGTTCGGAGAAGATTCTTCTTCTTCAACTGTCTCTTGTTCAACTACCTCCTCAGGAATCTCAGGAGGCATCAAGTTATCCTGGGCTTCTAGAATTGTTTGAAGGGTGAATTGCAGACTTTCTAGATTTAGGCCCTCGGTATTTGGATTAGGTCGGTTGGTGGGAAAATGCTTCCTGAATGGTGGTTTGTAAGGCCCTTTGCTTGAAGAATCTTCTTCGGCCGTCCTTTTCAAATCTATAACTTGATTCAAAAGTTTTTGAACTACTTTAGTTAAGTTTTCTAAATCTGAGCTTTCAGGTTGTGTTTTATTTTGAGCAGGTCTAGGGAGGATTTCGATCTTCTTTTTGGAAAATGAACTAGTCTCTGTTTCATTGCTAGTAGTGTCTTTTAAACTAAGGATGTCTTTTTCAATCTGGCTAGCCTCTTCGAAGGCCTCTAACAACGTGGCTTTCTTAGATCGTTTTACCCAAATGGCTACACTTTGATGCAAGGCTTTAGTATAGTATGCTATGATAAGATTCTCGGCAGGCATCGAGTTCGTAGGGATTCGGTTCTTTAGTGTTAAGAATCTTTGGTTAAAGTCTTTGATTTTATTTTTGGGATTCATTCTTAAACTAGAAAGCTCCATGACTAGAACTTCTGGGGACTTATAGTCTCCGATCTTTTCCAGAAAGCAGGATTCGAACTTCTCCCAAGACACGATGGTATGGGGTTGCTGGGCAAAGTACCAAGTAGAGGCATTGCCCTCGAAAGTGTAGGGGAACAACCTACAGACCACGTCTTCATGCTCGACATTACGGAGTCTAATGGCTAACATAAACTTTTTAATGTGATCTTCGGCGATCTGTTTAGAGTCAGGGTCAAACTTGGGAAACCACTTCTCTGGATGTTTGGGTAAGGGATGCTGAGGCCCAGGTACGACTACTGCATCCTGGTCGAGCTGGGGTCTGGAAGGATTGTTCTGGTTGGCCATTGGTGTAGGCGGTGTGGAAGGCTGAGAAGGGGAACTGCCTTCATCAGAAGACTTCTTCTCTAGAAGAAGAAGGAGGTGATGGAGGTGGTGAGGGTGGTATTCCGGTTCCTCCTGCAGCAGGAGTGAGGATTGGATCTGTAGGGTTCAAAGTGAGGTTAGTGCCTCCAAGTTGTTCTCTGATATCAGAGAAATATAAAGGTTGGTCTAAAGGCCGATTTGGTTGCCTCAAATGAGCGAAGGCACCATGTGTTCTTAAGATAGATTGGCGGACAATCTCTTGTACGTTACCACCTGCAGGATTTGGGGTTATCGGTTCAACTGTGATCCGTAGATCGTCATTTGATGTGGTTTCTATTTGAGGGATGATGTTGTTAGTTGAATGACTTCTTGTCACTATGGGCGAGCGATTAGGTGTTGGAGGAGTCTTACGACCACCTTATGCCATTAATAATTTTCAGGCCCTCCTTTTAGCGCCATTTGTTGACGGGTGAAATTGAATGCTCGTCAACTGGAGGAGTGGGTCCAGTCCGGGGTTGTCTAAATAACCCAAGCCGTTTGGGATGATCCACCCCGACGGGTTTAGCGGCTCCATTGGCTGATCTAAGTCCTAGGAAAACAAAAGAAAACTAAACTAAAGGAACTAATCTAAATGAAAAAAGCAACTACAACAAACTATATACAAATCAAAAAATATATATATAGTTTACTAACTAATATCATAAAAAAATAATTCTACTTAATTAAACGTTCATCTATCAACATAATTAAATCTTAATTATATAGGTACAACATTTACAGAATACAAATTTTAATCGAAATTTGCAAAATCATTTGTAAAATGTATTATGACAGCGAAACTATTGTTTTTGATTTTTATAATTTTTATGAGAAAAGAATAAAATGAAAACTATCTAAGCTGAGCAATTAAAATAATAATCCTAACTGTAAATCTGAACTAAATATCTATCTAAACTACTGAGAATTCTCGAATTTATTAACTATTAAATTGCAAATAACAAACTAACCTGAAGTAACGCTTCCTATTTGTCCTGCATACAATACTTGATTCAGCTGTTTGATGGGAGTAAACCCGCACCAGATTTTCCACAAGATTCTTGTAAATAGGAAGCAACAGTGCTCTTTGGATACAAATGACAGAACAAACAAGACATAAAACTACAACAATCTTAAATTTTACAAATCATCACATTTAGATGAATCCCTGTGCGAAGATCTGTACAGAACAATTCATTTAATTAAGAAGATAAACCTTCTGTTAATTAAATTCAAACAGAGTAATTGCTGTGAGTAAAACGAGATACATCAAATATGGACAGAATTTAAATCATAACGCATCAACCTATAACAAGTCTTGATATCTAAAGTAGTCAATAACTTGAAAGGATGATAAATTGAAAGCTAAAGCTGTTACAAAAGATCCACTTCCATTCGAGTCTGTATCATCATAATTCCATAGTCTTTGTTCTCCCAACAGTGATGGGTTCATTACAAAAATTAATGAGTATATAAAGGCCACAGGGTAAAACATCCCTGTGGGAATTATCAAAAACTGTTTACAAAAACAATCTGGGAACAATCTCCCAAGTCTCTATTTCTGCCTATGACTAACAACTTAAAATAAAACTATATCACAAAAAAGCATGTTCTAAACTGCCACAACATGTCCAATTTGCCATTGAAATTCGTATGTACCAGTAGGTGTACAAGAACAAACAAGTTTAGATAACGTTTTATTTGTAAAATTAACAAAAATCTAATTTTTATGACTAGCTACAGAATCGTGACTCACGATTCTGTAGCTGGTCATATTTACAAATATAATCATTTTTAATCAATCCAAAAGATAACAGAAATACATTCGACCTATCAAACAAATCCTTAATTACTAATTTAAAGCAAAGAAAATCATTCATGCTAGAAGTAACCAAATCTTTTATGCCAATTTGAAACAAATGAAGTCGTGTGCAATTAACCGAATGGTAACAGGGATATATGTGATCTGTCAACCAACCTTTTTATTACCAATTTGAAACAGACAGAATCGTTTTGCAATTCAAAACCAATGAAATCATTTTTTTTTTAATGAATTTCAATCGAAACAGACTATAATTGATCAAACAAATCTTTCGTACTCACTTAACACAAACACAATAGTTTATGTCAATTCAGAACTTAACAAAATCATTGTTGAATCAAAACAAAACTAACAAAATCATTTTTTAATTCAAAACTAATAGAACTATATCAAACCAATCTTTGATACTAATCCAACACATACACAAACGACTATGCTAATTCAAGGCATGCATCATCGTTTCTAAATCAAACCAAACATAAATAAATCGAACTAACTCAGGGCCGACCCAATCGTTATACTAATTCAAGAGCAATAAAATCGTATTAAATTGGTTCAATCAAAACATAGCTATATTCAATTTTAACAAACAAATCTTCAATGCAAACATAATTCAAAACGAAATCAAAATAACAAAATCGTTTTTGAATCTATTTAAAGGAAACAGAACTAATTCAGAGCAAACACAATTGGCTAACCAAATCTTTAAAAAATCGATGATGAAATAACATACCTGGGTTGTAGGAAAACGATTCGGTCAGGATAACTTTGAGTTAACAAAGGCAGTAGTTGCCTCAACATTTCTGAACACGATAGAACCCGTAGTCTTTTGCTTCTTACCGTAAGCTTGTAGCCTATCATTTTCCTTTGACAACACAGTAACTCGTTCCTCCAATGATTTAATTTTAGATTGCAACAGAGGCACATCTGTGTAGTAACGTTCAAGCCAAGAATTGCATTGAGTACACGGTGGTTGATCGGACCTTGGCATTACAGGTGAGGGTTCATTTGTATTACCAGGGGTTCCACTGTGAAACTTAATTCCCGAGAAGCTAGGGTCATCCTTGAGGCACGGTGGTAGGTTGGAAACATAGTCATAGGGTTCCACAGAATAGAGGCCATGAGAGTAAGGGTATTGCTCAGTCAAAAAGTGTTCAATCTTAGAGTTTGAATCCTCGCTCAAAACAATAGGCTTCTGGTCAAAGTTTTGTTTGGGCTTGTTCCAAGCACATCTAGATATCCATCATGCATTCTTCTTTCCCTTACTATTGACACTAGTATCACCTTTGCCTTTCTTCCTTACAAGCCTCTTGACGGTCTTAGTATTGTCTTTAGCACACGGGTCGACCATGGTATTGGGTAGGTCAATGTTGGGGAAGTTTGAGCGTTTGACAGGGGGTAGAAGGGTAGGAGGTGGCACGACAGGCCCAACCAGGGTTTTAGTGACCACAACCTTGTCCACTTGGCCACACTCGGGAGTGGAAAAGCCATTCCTTGATAGGAAGGCTTGCCAACAATCACCACTAAGCTTCAAATGATGGACAACAATGATTTTGATCAAGCAATGATGGAAAAGGATGCTATTAGCCTTCTCACGCTTAAATCGTTTGGACATTTTATACAGGCTGCGTAGGAGGTAGTGAGGCATATTCAGAGGGTAATCTATAAAATTCATAAGCAACCCGAGATGATAAATAAACACCAAACCATAACGACCTTCGCAAGTCACGAATTGCTTAACAATTGCTAATAGATCATGCCACCTGATCTTAAGGGTAATGACAAGCATACCTCTATCACAACTAACAATCTTCCTCGATGTGAATAGGAGCGTCCATGGCACCTCGTCCACTTTTGAATTCTTAAACCACCTCTGCCCTTTAGCTGGTAAGCCTGTAGCTGAGCTAAGAAATTCTTCATTTAGCTCGAGTTGGATATCCCTGACCTTAGCCTTGCATTCGTCGAACGTGAGGGCAAACTGTTGGGTGATCGTAAGGTTGAAACCCTCAAATTTTTAGATAAAAACTAGCTAGCCACTATTCTCCAGGTCTTCACAAGCATTGTCAAATAGCAGGAGCGTTTGGATGCCATTAAGTTCTATGCGCACCACAGGTGCCATAGGCTAGAGCACACAGTGAGCCGGGTAAAGGGACAAGGGTTTGGATAGGGTATACACAGGACCGCAAGCTCAAAGATTTCCCCAAAACCAACAGAGGTAACCCGAAATATAAGGCAGGCATTAATGCCTAAGTGTGCGAGGGTGGTGGAACGAAACAAACCCATGCAAAACATTCATATCGAATGTACAATTGACCGCGCTATGGAGATTCAAATCACTATTGGTGTGTGTTAAAAACAATGCCAATCAAACAACTATTAAAAACCATGATGAGTCGACCCAAATATTTGCACAAACAATAGTGTTTGTATGATTTAAAACAAAGTAGTATTTCGAATTTAGCACCAAAGATTTGACCATAAAACTTAAGCGTTGTATGAAACCATTGCACCAACAGGTCTAATCATAATGTTAATGCATTCTCAAAAAACCATTGCACCAAGGAATTTGATCAAAAACAATAAAAAATCAAACCACCATTGTATCAAGGATTCAATCACAACCATTAGAATACCATCACAATCTCATAAAAATGAAGCCATCTTAACAACAACAAAAATGCAAAGTGAGTAAAGGTTTTGGTGTCTTGCCAACTGTGCGACTGTCATTGAGTTAGAAGTGAGATGACCACATAAACAAGAGTAACCATAATAATCCAGTGACGATTTTAATTCCATCGACATGACTTTGAACTCAAGGTTTTCACGCTTGCAGTCGTGAAAACGAGAACAAAAGGTAGGTGTGCAAATGCGCAAAATAATAGTGTTGTTTTATTCAAAAGATTGCAATGAGAATCAAGGGTTCCAAAACACTTGTGTAGGCAACTTATAAGGATAGGATAAAAATATGAAATGGCTGCCAACAACCAGTTAACCTATTTGCATAAATATATATAGATTAAACCATAGTCATCTTGCTTAGTTCCAGATGGATGGGTACCTGTAACAAATTGTTTGAAAGGTTGAAATACAAAGATAAATTTGCAAGATTTGCAACCTCTAGAGGTATGGGTCCACTAAGCATATTGTATGATAAATCTAGATCTAAGTTCATACATTTTCCTATATTTGTAGGTATATTACCTGATAACTGGTTCCATCGAAGATATAGATATCTCAACTACTGGAGGAGGGAAATAGCATCAAGGATCCTTTTAGAGAGATTATTGTTGGACAACTGAGAGGGGGGAGGGGGGGTGGTTGAATCAGTTGATATCGTGCTTAAACAATTATGCCCATTTTTAAACTCTTTACAGAATACTCAATGGTGATCACAATAATGCAGGGAAATAAGCAATAGAATGTTCAACATCAATCACACACATGAAATATACAGAGACAGATATTTCTTGAGGAAACTCATAAAAGGAAAAACCTCTTCTTCTTGATATGATAAGTAAGATTTATTTTCTCTACATTATAATTCTTATGAGCACCAAATCATTGTGAGGCTACCACCTTTGTTTTTCAAGATGTAACTTGCTGAGAGCACCAACTCTCTGGTTTCTCTAGCACCCACTAGAAGGAAGCACCAACTCCCTGAGTGTTCTAGCACCAACTGGATGGAAGCACCGACTTCCAGTCACACAGGCACCAACCTGTATAAAAGAGAACAATAGTTCTCCCTTGCACCACCCTACCACCCTGATTATACAAATTTTGTTACTGAGACTTATTACAGTGATACAGTGTTTACCAATAGCTTACCAGTCTCATCATTGTTTTGTTGCACTGCTATGCTCTGCCTACATCAGTGTCTTCCTGCTCACATTATTCTTTGAGCTTTCTGTTCTTCTTATTTGTCTTTTCTTGTGCACCTCATCTTCCTCTGCCTCTCTCATATATGCATTTCTATTCTATGCTCTACGCCTCTTCTATGTTTTTCAGCTGCTACACACAGCCTGCTTTTACCCGCATGAATTCCTCTCAACATAAGCAACCCCTTCTCTTCTCTGTTCTGCGTGTATTTATAATTTCAAGTCCTCTACAAGATCATACACCTAACTCTTCGTCCCATCTGGTGATTACGCTAAGTCTGTTCTTCCTCCATGGTCGTTATGCTGAGACTGTTCATCATTAGTGGTCATTCCAGAGATCCTTTGGCTTCTCTAGAAGCTACAATCTTTGATTCTTTTCCATCTGTCAATCGTCTCTATGATGAGTCTTCATTCCACTGGCGGTTACCTCGAGACTCTTCAGCTCCTCTAGCGATGACCCTGAGATCCTTCAAATTTTCTGGTATATGCAATCAGTCGATTTTTGCAGTTACAAACAGTCCGTCTCTAGCAGTTACTCAAAGAACCTCTGCGCGCTCATGTCATTAATGCTTTTTCCCTTCCTGAGAAAAATACCACATGGGTGCTGGCTTTTTTGGATAAACCCCTTCCTTTCATGTGATCACGATGGTGACCTGATGCCTATCAACAGACGTTTCATGATTTCACGTTTCTGGTGATCAACTGTGAGTTACCTCGATTTTCCCAACTCATGATATCTGAAATGGGGCTTAGAAGCTCTAGCTCCTTCCCTTCTCTTCCACTGATGTGACCAACGAATGTGACCACAACCCTATTCGAAAAGGTATTTCACGATTTCGACGATATCCATTGTTGAGCCTAGTGACATGCTATCTCCTCCCTTATTCTTCATCAATGTGACCACTAGCTGTGACCAGGGGCCAAGCAAGAGGGGTGCATCACAATTTCGCATATCGCAAAATCCTGATCTAATTTGCCTCGAAACTCCCAACTCGTGAAACTCTGAAATGCTTCATATTAGATCAATGGTCGAGATCTGTCCCTCTGCTCGACGACTGTGATCAGATCATGACTTCGTGTGTCAGGTACTTGGACGTGAGTCAACCTTGAATCTCCCAAATTTCGATATTTTGAAACCATGCTTGACAGATCAATGGTCCACAATCATCTATGATCCGATGAACCATATCATTTCGCGACTTCACATATCGCAAGTTCCTACAACTCTCACCTTTGACTTCTCCAAGTTCGCAAGTCAGCGAAATGTTGATCTCTCACCACGTGTCCTCTGTATCCAACGACCTAGATCATTTCACGACTTCGCATATCACGAGTTCCTACAACTCTCACCTTTGACTTCTCCAGCGTCGCGAGTCAACGAAATGATGATCTCTCACCACATGTGCTCTGGATCCAATGACCCACATCATTTTGCGATTTCTGATATCACGAGTTCCTACAACTCTCACCTTTGACTTTGGGTCTCGTCTGCATTTTTGAGAACGTTATTTCTTCTGAGCTTTGGTAATGGTCCTGGCGCACACTTGCGCTCTGTGTGCAACTCTACGCTATTCCTTTCATGTCTGCATGCAACTCTGCACTATTCCTCCTGAGCTTCTCAAGCTAGCTCATTTGTTTCTTGGCTGTTGTTCTTGCCATGCACACTTTTCCTGTAAATATGCCACCATTGTTGTTGTTCTTTCCATCAATGACAAGCACACTCTGCCTGTAAACATGCCAAAAATATCCCCCTTTGGCATTGATGGAAATCTTGAACGACTGCACTATTCTTCTTAGACCTCCATCTATAGCATTCAAAACAGACCTTTTCTCCCCCTTTGACATCAATGTCAAAGAAAACATGCTCTCCCTGAGCTGTTGCAGTACTGTGCGAAGGTATCAGATAGTCAACCAATACATACTCCCCCTGACAGGACGAACTCACTTAGGTTGATAACGGGGTCACACCCAACTTTTGGAGAAGATATTCAAAAGGTGTCTTGGGTAGGGGTTTAGTAAAGATGTCTGCGATTTGTTCTGTGGAAGGAATGTAATTGAGCTAAAAAACTTTGTTTGTAACCCGGTCTTTGAGAAAATGATACTTTATTGGGATATATTTCATCTTTGAATGGAGAACAGAATTCTTCAAGACACTAATGGCACTGGTGTTATCATAGTGAAGTGGAATTGGGTCAGTATAAGTTACCTTCAGATCTGCAAGAGTTTGTAACATCCATAAAATCTGAGTGCAGCAAGTAGCAACAACAATGTACTCTGCCTCTGTAGTTGGTAATGAGATAGATCCTTTTTTTTTACTAAGCCATGCTACTAACGAATCACCTAAGAAGAATGCACCTCCACTGGTGCTCTTTCTCTCATCCAAACAGTTTGCCCAATCAACATATGAATATGCAGTTAATTGTAATTTCTGATTTCTAGGATACCAAAGGCCATAAGTTATTGTACCCTTAAAATATTTGAAGATCCTCTTGACAGCTGCTAAATGACTTTGTTTAGGGGAAGAATGATAACGGCATGACATTCCAACAACCTGCATTATATCAGGATGAGATGTTGTGATGTATAGAAGACTGCCTATCATTGATCGATATGTTCTTTGATCAACATCGGGTGAAATATAATCTTTACTGAGCTTGCAAAAAACCACCATAGGTGTACCAACAGGAGAGGAATCTTCCATCTGAAACCTCTTTAACATCTCTTTCAAATATTGTTCTTGAGAGATAAATATCCCTGCAGAACTTTGATTGATTCGTAAACCAAGAAAATATGACAGTTCTCCTATCATGGACATCTCAAACTCAGTCTGCATTGAATTAGAAAACCACTGAACTGAAAGGTCATTAGTGCATCCAAAGATAATGTCATCTACATAAACCATAATGACTAATAAATAATCACCTTCAGATTTTATATATAGATTACTGTCAACAATACCTTTCTTGAACCCTTTGTCGTGTAGAAATTTGTCTAGTATATGATACCAGGCTTGTGGTGCCTGTTTAAGTCCATATAAATCCTTTTTCAACTTACAAACATAGTTAGGAGTATCTGTCAGTGAAAATACTTCAGGTTACTCCAAGTATACTTCTTCTTCTAGGTCTCCATTAAGAAAGGTTGACTTAACATCCATCTGGTCTACTTTAAAGTTCTTATGGTAGGCATAGGATAAAACCATTATGATGGCTTCCAATCTTATCACTGGTGCAAAAGTTTCATCAAAATCTTGTCCTTCAACTTGTGCATAGCCCTTATAGACCAATCTGGCTTTATTCTTAACAATTTGTCCTTTTTCATTTATTTTATTCTTAAACACCCATTTGGAGCCAATTACATTCTTATCTGCAGGTCTAGGAACAAGTTCCCAATTATTGTTCTTCTCAATTTGATCTAGTTCCTCATTCATTGATTTTAACCAATTTTCATCTTCACTGGCTTCATTGAAGTTCTTGGGTTCCACCATGGATATGAAGGTTATATGTGATTGCTCGGTGTTTTTGACTATCCTTCTCCTGGTTTGTACACCTTTGTCTTTCTCACCAATTATCGGACTTGTAGGATGATTCTTTTGAGTAATTCTGGAGGAAGGATTTGATGTTGTCTGCTGATTTTAGTATGCCTGAGTATTTGCATCTTCATCTGACTCAGAGTCTTCTTGCTTAGATTCTTGGACCTGTTCAACTTCAACTTCACCTATATCCTCTGTTGTTGATTCAATATTGCTCACCTCTCTTACTGGGACTCCTTCATCAAACTTTAAATCAATGCAATCAACTAATTTATGCAATCTTTTATTAAAGCATCTGTATCCTTTACTGTTGGTAGCATATCCTAAGAATATGCCTTCATCAGCCCTGTCATCATACTTACCAAGGTTTTCATTATTATTCTTCATGTAGCACTTACTCCCAAAGACTTTGAAGTGTTTGATTGAAGCAGGTCTTCCATACCACAGTTCATAAGGTGTCTTGTCACTTTGTGGTCTGAGGTGAGATTCGTTAAGAATATGGACTGTTGTGTGTATTGCTTCTACCTAGTAAGTTTGACCAATGTTCTTCTCATTCATCATTGACCTAGCCATTTGCTGAACTATTCTATTTTTCCTCTCAACTACTCCATTTTGTTGTGGAGTTCCTAGGATTGTGTATTCTTTCTTGATCCCATGTTTATCACAGAATTCCTTGAAATAACTTGACATAAATTCTTCTCCTCTGTCTGAACTTACTTCCTTTAACCTCTTGCATGTTTGATTTTCACTTAAAGCCTTAAATATTTTAAATTTCTCAAATGCTTCAGCTTTTTCCTTGAGAAAAGCAACCCAAGTAAGTCTGGACTAATCATCAATGATCAGCATAAAGTAGTTTTCCTTCCCTATTCCTTCCTGTCTTGATGGTCCACATAAATCCATATGAACTAATTGGAGTGTTTTCTTTGTTGAAGTAGAGCTCTTGGATTTTAACTGTGTCTTGGTTAGCTTTCCTACTTGGAAGGGTTTACACACAGAGTCTTGTGGCTTTGATATTCTTGGAAGATATTTCACTGCCTCAAGATTTTTGAGCTTGATTAAGTGGTCAAAGTTTAGATGTCCAAGTCTCCTATGCCATAACCATCTTTCATCATGTTTGCTTAGATGACACTCTTCTCTATCTTCTTTCAGCACATATACATTATTATCTGTCCTTATGCCTTTGGCCACCACTTGTCCTAAGTTTACAGACTTTATCTTGCAATCCTTGGAATTGAACACCACTTCACATCCTCTATCACACATTTGACTTACACTGAGAAAATTATGTTTCAACCCATCTACAAGAAGAACATCCTGGGCTTTTCCTTTACCATTACTCAAACTCACCATCCCTTTACCCTTGATTTTACTAGGAGCATCATTTCCAAAGGTTACATTTCCAGATTTGCTTTCACTTAGAGACAAAAACTTACTTTTGTCTCCTGTCATATGTTTGGAGCATCTACTATCAATATACCAGGGATTATTTTGTCTTTGATCTAACAACACTAATCCACACTTGTCATTTTCCTTCCTCTTACAAACCTTGACGTTTTCATCAGATGGATTCAGATCTGATTCATAGTTCCGTAAGCGACAGTCTGCAACTTTATGTCCATAATTATGGTAGGTGTAACATTCTGGTTCATTGAATAAGGGATCATAACGATTGTTATACTTAACATGTGTCATTTTCCTAGCCATCACATGATTTGCAGTCTATGATTGTTTGTTACTTGGCTGTCTCATTCTTTGTTGCGGCATATATCTATTCCTTGAGTGTTTTGATTGCTCATATCTAAATCTTAAAGAACAGTTTACATCTTTGTGACCAAAGTTAGAACAAAAAAAACAATATCCATAGAAAAATCCTTTGTACCTGGAAAATGGTTGTCTTCTTTGAGCAGGCCGATTTCTTCCATGCTGATGATTTCTTTGTTCTACAAATTCAGTTCTGGTACTTTTCCTTTCACTCTTCCTTGGCGGCTGATTATCTTCCTTTGTTTCTCCATATTTGTTGTTGTGAATGAATGTAGATTTGACAAACATGATGGATTCTTTGTTTCTTGGATGACTACAAATTGATCCTTCTTCATAACCCAAACCAGTTTTCAAATTTGGATTCCTTTTTTGATTCAGAATGGTGGTTAATCCTTCCGAGGCTTTTAGAATATTTTGGAGATACAATGCTTTGAATTTCTCCATCTCTTTTCTAGTTTTTACTACCTCTTCTTCCAAGGCTTCACATCTTTCCTTCTTCTCTGATAATTGTTGTTTCATAATGTCCTGTATTTTCTTTGCCTCTTCTAACTCCACCTTTAGCAGGGCAAAGTCTTCATTAGTTTTTTTAGCATTCTTTTCAAATTGCATCAACAACTGTTTTTGTTTTCTCTTCTCGAGTCTGAGTCTGTCAATATCTTCTAAGGCGCTGATTAGTTCACCTTCCATATCAACCACAACTTATTCAACATTAACATCACTTCCTGTGTCTTGATTATCATAATCCTCTTTGTCCATAAGCACAAAGTCATTAACCTTATCTTCACATAAAGAATCACTATCTGTGTCTTTTGAAGAGTCATCATTGTTTACACATAAACTTTTCTTTTTACCAAATCTCCTAGGTATGTACTTCTTTTCACCTTCATAATTTTGATCCTGCTTCTTGTGTGGAAACTTAGATGCAAAGTGACCTATCTTTCCACAGTTAAAACACTTGAAGGGAAACTTGCCTTGATACTTGCTTGATCCTTTCTTTAGTCTTCTCACAAATGTTTCTTCAATTTCATTAGGCTCAGATTTCTCATTCTTAACTACTTTAAAATAAGCTTCTCTAGTGTTGGATTTATCTTTACCTATCCTCATTTCATATGTAGTCAACT
Source organism: Picea glauca (assembly GCA_000966675.3). Lineage (NCBI taxonomy): Eukaryota > Viridiplantae > Streptophyta > Pinopsida > Pinales > Pinaceae > Picea > Picea glauca. Next base: position 601,373 of record JZKD02S1729853.1, on the reverse strand, counting down.
TTCCTAGAAGTTGATCAAAAGACAAAGATTTTAGATCATTGAGTTCTTCTATAGTAGAGACCTTCGGGTTGAATCTGTCTGGCAGAGATCTCAAAATTTTCTGAACTAAAGAGGCTTCCTCAATTTTTTCACCAAGAGCTTTCATTTCATTTACTAGTTCTTCAACTCTTAGAAAGTACTTTCCAATAGTTTCATCTTATTTCATCTGTAGCTGTTCAAACTTTACTCTATAGGTTTGAAGCTTGGCATCCTTTACCTTCTCATTACCTTCATAACTGCTAATGAGTTTGTCCCACATGTCTTTGGCACTTTCTAAGTGCATAACTTTTACAAATTTTGCTTCTGCAAGCCCACTCAGAATAACATTCATAGCCTTAGCATTGAAGCTGAATTCTAGCTTGCCATCCTTATTAGCTAGTACAACTGGCTTTACATAACCAATATCTACCACATCCCATACATCTGTACCTAAAGCCATTATGTAGTTTCTCATCCTAAATTTCTAGAAGGAAAAGCTTGTTCCATTGAATAGAGGGGCCTTGTTGGTTGAAGATACTTCACGGCTAGTCATGTTTAAGCTCTTAGAATATACCCTTAGATAAAAGGGGCCAGCTCTGATACCAATTGTTGGAAAACTAAGAGGGGAGGGGTGTGAATCAGTTGTTACTGGGCTTAAACAATTATGCCCATTTTTAAACTCTTTACAGAATAATCAATGACAATCACAATAATGCGGGGAAATAAGCAATAGAATATTCAACATCAATCACACACATGAAATATACAGAGATAGATGTTTCCTGAGGAAACCCATAAAGGGAAAAACCTTTTCTTCTTGATATGATAAGTGAGATTTATTTCCTGTACATTATCATTCTTATGACCACCAACTCATTGTGAGGCTACCACCTCTGTTTTACAAGCTACAACTTGCTAAGAGCACCAACTCTGTGGTTTCTCTAGCACCCACTAGAAGGAAGCACCAACTCCTTGAGTGTTTCAGCACCAACTGGATGGAAGCACCAACTTCTAGGCACACAGGCACCGAACTGTATAACAGAGAACAATAGTTATCTCTTGCACCACCCTACCACCCTAATTATACAAATTTCATTACTGAGACTTATTACAGTGATACAGTGTTTACCCATAGCTTACCAGTCTCATCACTGTTCTGCTGCACTGCTATGCTCTACCTACATCAGTGTCTTCCTACTCGCATTATTCTTTGAGCTTTCTATTCTTCTTCTCTATCTCTGATTTTTCACCTCAGCTTCCTCTGTGTCTCTCAGATATGCATCTTTATTCTATGCTCTATGCCTCTTCAGTGTTTTTTAGTTGTTGCACACAACCTGCTTTTACCTGCATGAATTCCTCTCAACAGAAGCAACCCCTTCTCTTCTCTGTTCTGTGTATATTTATAATTCCAAGTCCTTTTCCAGATCATACACCTAACTCTTCATCCCCTCTGGCGATTACGCTAAGTTTGTTCTTCCTCCATGGCTGTTATGCTGAGACTATTCATCATTAGTGGCCTTTCCTGAGATTCTTTGGCTTCTCTGGCAGCTATATTCTTCGACACTTTTCTATATGTGAATTGTCTCTATGATGAGTCTTCATTCCAATGGTAGTTACCTCGATACTCTTCAGCTCCTCTGGCGATCACCCTGAGATCCTTTGAATTCTATGGTATATGAAATCAGTCGAATTTTGCAGTTACAAATAGTCTGTCTCTAGCAGTTACTCAGAGAACCTCCGCGCACTCATGTCTTTGACACTTTTTCCCTTCCTAAGAAAACTACCCCGTGGGCGCTGGCTTTTCTGGCTAAGCTCCTTCCTTTCATGTGATCACAGCGGTGAATTGACACCTATCAATAGACATTTCACGATTTCACGTTTCGGGTGATCGATTGCGAGTTACCTTGATTTTCCCAACTCACGATATCTGAAATGGAGCTTAGCATCTCCAGCTCCTTCCCTTCTCTTTCACTGATGTGACCAACATCTGTGACCACAACCCTATTTGAAAAGGTATTTAACGATTTCGACGATTTCCGTTGTTAAGCCTAGAGACATGTTAGCTCCTCCCTTAATCTTCATCAACATGACCACCAGCTGTGACCAGGGGCCAAGAAAGAGGGGTGCGTCACGATTTCACATATTGCAAACTCCTGCTCTGAGTTGCCTCGAAACTCCCAACTTGTGAAACTTCAAAATGCTTCATATCAGATCAATGGTTGAGATATCTCTCTCTACTCCACGGCTGTGATCAGATCGTGACTTTGTGTGTCGGGCACTTGGACATGAGTCAAACCTAACTCTCCCGACTTTCGATATTCCGAAACCATGCTTGACAGATCAATGGCCCACGATCATTTGTGATCCGATGACCCAGATCATTTCATGACTTCGCATATCACGAGTTCCTACAACTCGCACCTTTGACTTCTCTAGCTTCATAAGTCAGTGAAATGCTAATCTCTCACCACGTGTACTTTGGATCCAACAATCCAGATCATTTCGCGACTTCACATATCACGAGTTCCTACAACTCTCACCTTTGACTTCTCCAGCTTTGCGAGTCAGCGAAATGTTGATCTCTCACCACATTTTCTCTGGATCCAACGACCCAAATCATTTCGCGACTTCGCATATCGCGAGTTCCAAATAATCTCACCTTTGACTTTGGGTCTCGTCTTTGTTTCTGAGAATGCAATTTCTCCTGAGCTTTGGTAATCTTCCTAGTGCACACTTGTGCTCTGCATGTAACTCTATGCTATTCCTCGCACTTCTGCGTGCAACTCTGTGCTATTCCTTCTGAGCTTCTCGAGCTAGCTCATTTGTGTCTTGGCTCCTATTCTTTCCATGCACACTTTGCCTGTAAATTTGCTACCATCGCTAAATTTCTTACCATCAATGACAAGCACACTCTGCCTATAAACATGCCAACAATTATTTATATCGAGAGCTAGGGCCCGTAAGTTTCTGAGTTGCCCAATTTTTGTCGGGATGTTTCCTTGTAAACTGTTGGCTCGCATATATAACCTCTCCAAAATTTTGAAGCTTTTTAAGTGAAGATGGGATTTCCCCCGTGAAAACATTGTTATCTAAAGCAAGTTCTAATAAACTAGTAAGGTTTCCAATTTCTGGTGGTATTTCTCCTACTAATTCATTCACCTCCAAGATTATGTAATAGACTTTTGTAGAGAGGCAGCCTATAGAAAAGGGCAGATGTCCCTTGATATTATTAAAGGATAACTCTATGAATATTATGTTGGAACGGTTAGTAAGAGCAACAAGAATGTGAAATTTCATGGTGATGCCACTAACCAATTGATTATTACTTAATACAAGCTTCTCGAGCTTCTTCATCTTACCCAACTCCTTGGGCACTACTCCATTGAGTTGGTTATAGGATAAGGAGATAACTTGAAGGTTCATACAATTGACGAGGGAAGAAGGAATGTTTCCACTCAACTGATTAAGGGCCAGAAAGAGACCTCTTAATGGGGTTTTCTTTCTACACAGCTCCGTGGTAATGTGACTAGTTAACTGGTTTTGACCTATACCCAATTCTTGAAGATTGGTACAATAAGACAAGGAATATGGAAGTTGTCCTAATAAATGGTTTGTATTGAGAGCTATAAATCTCAAGTGGATTAGCATGCCCAATTCAGAAGGAAAACTCTTGTGAAGGTGGTTTTCATTGAAATTTATGTACTCCAAAGAGGATATATTTCCTAAGTAAGTCGTGATTGTACCTGTCAAATTGTTTCTTTTTGACATGATGGATTATAAGTTGGGAGGATGCATAGATCTTCGGGAATGTTTCCTTTGAGATTGTTAGTAAACATAGATAATATTCTTAAACTACGACAACCACTGAGAGTGGGTGGGATAGAATATTGGAGTTAATTCCTACGCAAGTAAAGCATCTTTAACCGAAACAAATTTCCCAATTGATAAGGGATGTGACCATGAAATTTGTTATTAGCAAGGTCGAGTATTCTATGAAAGGAGATATTTTCGAGAAGGGGAGAGATTATACCTTGTAATCCCATGCCAAAAAAATTAAGGGAAACTACTCTCTATCTGCGTCGACTGCATATGATACCTGTCCACTCGTAGAACGAAACATTTGGTTTCCAAGTAGCGGATAAATATTGAGTTGGATCATAAGTGATTGTAGACATGAATCTAATTAGAGCCTCTTGAGCCTCTTGATCAGAAGAGTTGCTGAAATGGGGATGGGAATGATTAGATAATTGAACTGTGGAAACAAGAAAAGGACTAACGAAGAGAATGAAATAAAATAAAAAGAAAATTATTCTCGTGATAGACCATAAAGGAGAATGAACGTAACAAAAATCCATATTCCCCTCCTCAAATAAAATGGGAATTCTTGGAGTTTCTTTGTTTATTTATATAATTTGGATTATTATATAATTTTTCATCCATATCAATACTTTCTGGGTGGAAAACATTGGAGGAATCAACTTGCAGAGCCATTTTGACAGCATGTCCCAATTTGGTAAAGTGTGTCCAAAAAACTGTCTGAAATATTCTGGAGCCATTTTGAAGCATAAAATGACATTTCTTTTGGTCCAAACCTTCTCTATAGGAATACATCATATTCTACACAGTGATATATTTCCGATGGTGCAAGAATCACCTCAATCAGAGTTTGTATGAAAAAGTTATGTCTCCCGCAAGTTGACCTACTGTATTGACCACCATGGTACGAGTGGATGTGGGTGTAGCTACGTAGTGTATTTCAAGAGAATTCTAGAAGTTCTAAACATGATCACTAATTGAGGGTTGAGGAATTCAAAATCCTAACCCTAGATATCTATTGATCCATGTTAAATATTGGGCTGCTAGGAGGAGAAGGGGTTCCATTCTTTTGTGTTGTATCTTGTTCCATAGTTAAGGAAAACATCTTATAGTGGTATTTTGTGGGCATAACAGAGGAGGAGGATTATGTAGAGATTATGATTCAGGAGAATCATCTCAAGTCAGCTAGCCAGCCAACCAGCCACGTCAAGCGCATGCATTCAAAGCTGAAGAGAGGCGCAACCCTCGTTTTTTATTTAAAATTGAATGTAATTAAATGTTTAAGCTGTTGAGCTGGGAAGCTATGATTTGCACTGGTGTAGAATTTAATAGGCTTTAATATTTGTAAGTTTGAGATCTAGATCTGATATGTGGACTAGACAACCATTGAATATAATTGAATAGGGTAGTTGAGGTTTGGAGGGAAGAGCTCGAAGAGCCCCCTCAGGTAAAAGATCGAGGGAGATCTCATTTTGTAAGAGCTAGTGCAATAATAGTAGAGCATGAGATAGGGAAGGAGCTGAGACCTTGTTACAGGCTGTGCTGAGGAACACTTTGTACAAAACAGGCATTTTCCATTTTAATATAGACCAACAGTTTTTCCTACAATTTACTGTGTTTTGAATGAATGTGTGTTGAGTGTTCATGTTTATGCTGTGTTCTTTATGCTGTAGATGTATGTTAGGCATTTGCAGGGGTTTTGTTTGATTTTAGAATTTGAGAGGTCTTTGAGGCTTCACACCAGGAGGGTGTGATAGAATGCTACGAGTTCTGTAGGCCATGCACACGGGTGCACATTTGAACTATGCGGATTCAGAAAAAGACATGCTGCGGGCACAGAAGCTGAAATCGACAACTTAGGAGAAGGCCATGAGGTTACTGAATACCTCAAGAGGAGAGGCTGTGTAAGAGAATCAAAGTTGAAGACATAACTTATGTTGTGAGTTCTATAGAGCTCTACCAGGAGGGCATCGAGCGGGTGCAAAGGAGTGCATAGAGAAACTCGGCCGTGAGTTCATTAGAAGCAAGAATCACTAAGGGTTTTTGACACTCTTCCAGGAGGGCATTGAGTAAGTGCCAGAGCACACAGAAGGAACTCTATTGAGTTTAGAAGAAGAAAAAATCTCTAAGGAGTTCTGTAAGAGGCTTTGCCAAGTGGGAATTGAGCATATAAACAGAGTTACTAAATACCTAGAAATACTCAACAATAGGTTGCTTGAGCAGACCGAGTGCCAGGAGGGCCTCATAATTCTCCATTTGCAGGAGGAAGAGAGAAGGATTTGTTTCCTTAGAAGTCTAAGAACAGGGAAATCTCAGAAGGGATAGCACCTTTGTGTGTGTACGAAGACTCTACAGGAGTGCAGATGTTAGAATCCTTTGAGGATTCAAGAAGAGAAGCTCAGGAGAGATAGTGCTTTATGTGCATAGAGACCCTGTAGGGGCACAAGATTTGAAGAATCGTTCAAGGGTTCGAAGATAAAATCTAGGAGGAGTAGTGATTTTACGCACAAATCCATAGCTGCAAGGAGTGCAGAAGCTACAGAACTCTTTGACGAGTTCAGAGTACCCAAAGCTCAGGGGGGACAACATTTTCATGCGCGCGACGAAGCTCAAAGTCATGGAGTTCATAGAAACAGAGCAAAGGTTGAGGCCTTTGGATACTTGAAATTCTTCCAAGTCTGGGAAGAACGTGTTGAAGCTCGGGAGGAGCAACAACTGCCATTGGATCCAGCCGGAGAGATCTAGACCATTGAAAGGTTTTCACGTCTAGGAAGAAGTGTAGCAGAGCGAGCACACATAAGAGGTCTGAATCATCAGATCTTGCTCAAGATCGCCAATAGCTGTTGGATCAGTAGGAAGTTTCATGAAGGTTAAGCCTTCATGAACAACTAAGGTGAAAGTCCCAATGAGAGCAGCTAATCGGGATATCGACATTCGGGATATCGGAGGTCCTGACGAAGAGAGGTTCGGGCACTCAACATCAGAAACCCCGAAACGACGATATTTGATCTGAGTCGTCCTTCTGTGGGAGGAAACGTGTCACATGATCATCCATTTCGGAGATCCGAGCACTGGGACTCGCAGAGGTGAAAGTCCCAAAGGTGTCGGGATATCGGGACTTCGACCATCGGGATATCGAAATTCTCGAGGACAGGAGATCGGGAATCTCCAGGGTGAAAACCCCAAAACACGTCAGATCCATCCATCCATTTGGGATGCGTGGCGAAAATCCAAGAATTCGGGAAAAATCCTGAAAAGAGGGAGTCCATTAGCATATCGAGATTCGACATTTCACGGATCCTGAGGACAAAGCTTTCGCACATTTCAGGAATGCGAAGTCTGAAACCCTGACAAGGTGGAAAGCTCCATTGTGGGGCCAACTGACGTCACTTCGTCATATCGGTGATCGAAAATAAGAACTTCAAGAGTTCTGAGGGCAAGAAGTTGAGCTCTTGGGTTGCGTGACCCCGAAATAAGGCTGTGGTCATGTGAAGGATGGTCACTCGGACCGGAGCATAGCCACGTGGGGCTAAGGCATTGCCAATTCAACATTTCGTGGATCAGTGAATCGAGAGTCGAGAGGACAAGAGATCGGGCTCTTACGATAATAAATCCCGAAGGACATATGGTTGCGGTCATATGAGAATTGGTCATGTGGGCCAAGAGATAGCCTAGGGGATAAATGATGAAGGTGCGTCTCAGGTAATCGAAAATCAGTTGATCGCGAGAACAGAGGTTCTTGACAACAGAAACTAGGAAAACCTGAAGCCCAAAATTCATTTTCTTGTTGCAGGAAAAGGGTAGCGGTCGTGTGAAGAGGTCACTGAGGACAACGAAAGGACTTGTGGATTGATTTTAATGTTGATTCCAGCAAAGAGTCATAAGAGCTGATTTGGCTCATGAATGAGACAGAACGATCTTGTGAGCGGACATAGAGTGCGTATGCATCTGCATCAGTTGTTATCAGAGCACGACTTCACTTGTATATTTTAGGTGAAGCGATAAGGTAAAGAAGGAAGACAGAGCGCTGGAGACTCTGTGGTGATTGTTCGCGGGTAGGCAGCAATCGAGTAGACAGTCAGCAGGACTGTAGGAAGAGGCTGAAGCACTCAGGTTTGTAGAGTGACAATAGATTTTTCCAGGAGGGCAGACAGAGACAACAATATGGCTACTGAAGGCCATAGATTTGCTGGAAGAAAGGACCTAGAGCTGATGAGTGATGCACAATGGGATGAAGAACTCGCTAAGATGAACGAGAGACTGGATGAACTTGCAATTGAGATGCAATAGGATAAGAGGTCAATATGGGTGCATGAATGGCCCATAAGGAAGCCGAAGGTAAAATGGCTAGTCAAAGAGCTGATGGTCATGAAACAGTGTAGACTGTTGAAAAGATGGCTGAGGTATGCAGAAAGCCTCAATGGCCGAGAAGAAAATGAAATTAAGATATGTGAACCAGAGACTGGGAGAGATCTCAGTGATTTAGAGGATGAAATGTTATCAACTGAAGATATCAATAATTTCCAAGAGGGCAGAGAAGAAATTCCAAATTGCCAGGTGGGCAAGGAGTTGAGATCAGCTAAGGATCTCACAGACTGTTAGGAGGACAACTAAGGAATTTCACATTTCCAGCTGGGCAATGAATTGAGGTTGCTGTGGGATCTCAAAGACTTCCAGGAGGGCAGTGGAAGCATCTCATATTGCCAGGTGGGTAGAGATAAGAATACAATATTGTATGAAAGTCTCATGGACTTGGAGGTGAGTTTGACTCAACAAGGAGTGCTGATGAAGATGGGATCAGTTGATCTCATAGTCTACCAGGGAAGTAGCAAAGAAATTCCATATTTCCAGGTGGGCAGGGATGAGTAGATGAGTTGGAATCATCCATAGGAGATGACAGAGAAGATGAGCTCGGAGTTGGATTTAGATCAGCAGATGCAGCTGATAGAGGAGGAAAATAAGAATAGCATTCTGATGATTGGGGGAATTGAAATATTCCTACCATTTGCCCAGGGAAAGGCGGAAGTCTGCGTTGTGGATATTGAGGCGGCAACGGTAGAAGCAAAAAGACAACCAACTGTGACTGTCAAGGAAGCATTGGAGGAGGCATTAGAAGCTTCCCACGTGAAAGAAGAAAACGAGCATTCTGAGGAGTGGCTCGACACATTCAGCCAGGTAGCTGAACAGACTGCAACATTTGAGATTGCAAAAGGAGAAGAAGAAGAGGTAGACAACATTAGTTTGGCTGATCTGTATGAGCAGATTGAATACCTAGAGAGAAGGGTGATAGTGCAGGGCGTGCACATCCAACAGGCAAAGTTGGAAACAACAGATGAAGTAGGCATGGGAGATCATAGTGATCTACCCAATTACATAAAATTTTTGCAGCTAGGGAGACTGCATGAATAGGGCCAGCCACTGGAGAAGCTAGACGAAGTGATCGAAGAGATCCGAGAGCTGATGACCAGATCAACAAAGACTGCTAGCGAGGAGAAGCTAAGCAGAAAGCAGCAACAACGACGAGGAAATGGAGTGAGGAGACAACTCCAGACATTTGTTTGGGATCCAAGAGGATTTCCACAGCTGAGAGAGGAATCTCATGAGCAGGATTTCATGATTTTTGCAACTGAGGAGTATGATTCAAGAGCATCATCTCAAGTCAGCTATCCAGCCAGCCAGCCACGTCAAGCGCATGCATTCAAAGCTGAAGAGAGGCACAACCCTCGTTTTTTATTTAAAATTGAATGTAATTAAATGTTTAAACTGTTGAGCTGGGAATCCATGCTTTGCACTGGTGTAGAAGTTAATAGGCTTTAATATTTGTAAGTCTAAGATATAGATCCAATCTGTGGACTAGACAACCATTGAATGTAATTGAATAGGGTAGTTGAGGTTTGGAGGGAAGAGCTTGAAGAGCCCCCTCAGGTAAAAGATTGAGGGAGATCTCATTTTGTAAGAGCTAGCACAAGAATAGTAGAGCGTGAGATAGGGAAGTTGCCGAGACCTTGTTACAGGCCGTGCTCAGGAATACTTTGTACAAAACAGGCATTTCCATTTTAATATAGACCAGCAGTTTTTCCTACAATTTACTGTGTTTTGAATGAATGTCTGTTGAGTGTTCATGTTTATGCTGTGTTCTTTATGCTATAGATACATGTTAGGCATTTGTAGGGGTTTTTTTTGATTTCATAACTTGAGAGGTCTTTGAGGCTTCACACTAGGAGGGTGTGACAGAATGTTGCAGGTTCTGTAGGCCGTGCACACGGGTGCACATCTGAACTCTACGGATTCAGACAAAGACGTGATGCGGGCACAGAAGCTGAAATCAACAACTCAGGAGAAGGCCATGAGGTTACTGAATACCTCAGGAGGTGAGGCTGTGTAAGCGAATCACAGTTGCAGATAGAACTTATGTTGTGATTTTTGTAGAGCTCTGCTAGGAGGGCATCAAGCGGGTGCAAAAGAGTGAACAGAGAAACTCAGCCGTGAGTTCATTAGAAGCAACAATCACTAAGGGTTTTTGACACTCCTCCAGGAGGGCATTGAGTAAGTGCCAGAGTGCACAGAAGGAACTCTGTTGAGTTCAGAAGAAGACAGAATCTCTGAGGAGTTCTGCAAGAGGCTCTACCAAGTGGGCATTGAGCATATACACAGGGTTACTAAATACCCATAAATACTCAGCAATAGGTTGCTTGAGCAGACTGAGTGCCAGGAGGGCCTCGTAATTATCCATCTGCAGGAGGAAGAGAGAAGGATCTGTTTCCTTAGAAGTATGAGAACAGGGAAAGCTTAGAAGGGATAGCACCTTTGTGTGCATGTGAAGACTCTGCACGAGTGTAGACGTCAGAATCCTTTGAGGATTTGAGAAGAGAAGCTCAGAAGAGATAGTGCTTTATGTGCACAGAGACCCTGTAGGGGCACAGGATTTGAGGAATCCTTCAAGGGTTCGAAGATAAAAGCCAGGAGGAGTAGTGATTTTATGCACAAAGCCGTAGCTGCAAGGAGTGCAGAAGCTACATAACTCTTTGACGAGTTCAGAGTACCCAAAGCTCAGGAGGGACAACATTTTCATGCGTGCGACAAAGCTCAAAGTCGTGGAGTTCGCAGAAATAGAGAAAAGGTTGAGGCCTTTGGATACTTGAAATTATTCCAAGTCTGGGAAGAACGTGTAGAAGCTCGAGAGGAGCAACAACTACCATTGGATCCGGCCAGAGAGATCTAGACCGTTGAAAGGTTTTCACGTCCAGGAAGAAGCGTAGCAGAGAGAGCACACATAAGAGGTCTGAACCATCAGATCTTGCTCAATATCGTCGACAGCCATTGGATCAGTAGGAAGTTGCATGAAGGTTAAGCCTTCGTGAACAGTCGAGGCGAAAGTCTTGACGAGAGTAGCTAATCAGGATATCATCATTCAAGATATTGGAGGTCCTGACAAAGAGAGGTTCGGGCACTCGACATCAGAAACCCCAAAACGACGAGATTTGATCTGAGCCGTCCATCTGTGGGAGGACACGTGTCACATGATCATCCATTTCAGAGATCCGGGCATTGGGACTTATAGAGGTGAAAGTATCGAAGGCGTCGGGATATCGAGACTTTGGCCATCAGGATATTAAAAGTCTCGAGGACAGGAGATCGGGAATCTCCAGGGTGAAAACCCCAAAACACATTAGAGCCGTCCATCCATTTGGGACGCGTGGTGGAAATCCAAGAATTTGGGAAAAATCCCGAAAAGGGGGAGTCCATCAACATATCAGGATTTGGTGTTTTGCGGATCCTGAGGACAAAGAATTTACACATTTCGGGAACACAAAGTCCGAAACCCCGACAAGGTGGAAAGCTCCGTTGTGGGGCTAGCTGATGTCACTTCGTCATATCGACGATTGAAAATCGAAACTTCGGGAGTTTCGAGGGAAAGAAGTTGAGCGCTTGGGTTGTGTGACCCTGAAATAAGGTCGTAGTCATGTGAAGGATAGTCACTTGGACCGAAGCATAGCCAGGTGGGGCTAAGGAATTGCCAATTCGACATTTCGTGGATCGGTGAATCGGGATTCGAGAGGACAAGAGATCGGGCTCTCACGACAATAAATCCTGAAGGACATATGGCTGCGATCATATGAGAATTGGTCAGTGGGCCAAGAGATAGCCCAGGGGCTAAATGCTGAAGGTGCGTCTCGGGTATTCGGAAATCGGTTGATTATGAGAACAGAGGTTCTCGACAATAGGAACCAGGAAAACCCGAAGCCCAAAATTCATTTTCTTGTTGCAGGAAAAGGGCAGCGATCATGTGAAGAGGCCGCCGAGGACAATGAAAGGACCTGTGGATCAATTTTAACGCTGATTCCAGTAGAGAGTCAGAAGAGCCGCTTTGGCTCATGAATTAGACGGAACGATCTCGTAAGCGGACGTAGAGTGCGTATGCGTCTGCATCAAATTGTTTAGGCCATAATGTCAAAAGGTAACTCCATAGTGAGCTCTCATTCCTTTGCATGTGCATTTTATAACTGAAGAGCAAGAGAGCAAAGAATAGGCATCACCTTTTAGCTGAGTTTTCTCTTGTACTGGGTTTCCCAAGTCAAATCTTTTGTTCATTGTGTGGATGTTGTGTATTTTGTGTATGCTCTTTCATTTTATATTTTAGTTATTTCATAAGTTCAAGCAAAGCTAGTAATTAACTAATATGGGATTGAAGGAAATAAATTGCAAAAATCTAAGATTTCATAATAGTTTAAGATCTATTGTGATGAAATGTTCTAGTGGAATATCCACGACAGTTTACAGATCAATGCCCATGGATAAGGGAAGGTTATGGTTGATTGATATGCCTACCTTGGGGAGCATCCTTGTTGCTAAATGGTGGTGCATTGTCTAAAGGGTACCTCTCCTTGGTAGGCTTTTTTGCAGCACATATTAGCAATAGCTTAGTGCATGGGTAAGATTTGTGGGGACTTCGATTTGTGTGATATTATTTCTTCACTATGCAAGTTCCAAAATTCAATCTCATTCATTTATTTTAAGGAGCATTTGGGCAACCTACGTAGCAGTTGTAGTTTTGGTCAAATGGAATATCGCTCACAATAGATCCTATCGAGATCTAGTAAGGTGAATTATTTGGAGTCATAGGTCGCAAAGTACTTGCACTGCAAAGCTTCCACATTTCCAGGCCCAATGTTTGAGTAAGATGGGCATATTCTTCTAGCAACCTAGTGGCATGTTCTTGGAAGGATTGGCTCACCCTGGCTCATCTACATGGCTTGCTTCCTTCTAACCATCCTACCATCAATGAGCCTTCTTGTTGAACTCATCCTATAGGAAATTAGATCTTTATGTCTATATTTCATTTTTTGTATATGTAATTTTTTTAATATATACAATTTTTTTGAATATGTGTGTGTGTGTGTTGTCCTCCCTATCCTATTTCTGGGGTTAACATGTCCCATGTTGTTTCCTATTTCTAAGGTTGATATTGGGTCCTCCATGTCCCATGTCCTCATGAAATGTGACTTATTTAAACATAGATGCAAATCATTTGATTGAATTCACAATTTTCTAGCTCCTTTTAATAAATTAAAAAAACGAATTCAGGTTACAAAATAATGTGGCATAAATTTAAGATTCTCATTTGCGCTTAAAAAAATAAATTATATGAAAAATGGTTTTGGTATTTCCAACAAGGGAGTTAGATGTTATCTACAGTCAACTCATCGAATTTAGTGATTGTGGTCTGGAATCCAAGCAATCTCTAGAAGATGAACACATAAAGCATATACACCAAAAACAATAAAAAAAAGGTTATTGCAGTTGCTGCACAAATCCACACAAAGAAACAAAGGCCCATTGTGGGTTGTTATATTCTTTGTAGTGACATTCTAGTCGAAGTGGATCGACTGATGGTCGAAGTAGAGGTGGATTTCCAGCACATCAAGGGTCGAGGTAGCTCAACAGTAAGTCAAAGGTCGTGGTTAGTTGTAACACACCCAACCCCTTAAGTACCTTTTTAAGGAATGGGGCATCTAAATTTATCTTTCCTTAACATCTCAAATCCTCTGTTCAAGGTCTGCATCCTGTTCTACTCACCCGTAGCATTCTAACGACTGCTACTAGGCTCAAATCCAAGCTTAGGATTGCAAGTTATGGCCTCCCGAAGTTCTTCAAGTGCTATTAGTTGAGGGCCATGTGGAATCCATGTGGATCCATCTCATTTGTACCATCCTCAAGCTCCTACATCCATGGTGCAAGTCCATCCATTGTCCAATCCAACAACATGATTTGATATTTATTTGACATATAAGTTACAGGGAAGTTTGACGTTCAACACTTCAGTGTTGAACACCCCTTTTCCTTTCTGCGCGTAAATCCTATGGAGTCTCGAAATCTGGAGGTACTGCCATGTAGCTCCAACCTTCAGCCCCTTTGGGAGCATATTTTATAATGTCCTAAGTCTCCCAGATTTCAGAACTCTTGAAGTTCTGAAGGAACCTAGAATCTCTCCATGTGGCTCCTTTAGTGGGTGGCATGTGTCACGTGTTAATGGGCCTATAGGGTCTACGAAACGTATGAATCTAGGTGACACATGGCACGTCAAACATGGATCCATGTCACCCTGGGTGACATCAGTGTGCCATGTCACCTCGGACTGATATCCTTTCAATCCCTTCGATTCTATGATCAAGGTGTGTCCACGTAACCCTTGGGTTGATGACCTCCGTTACTTCATAACTTTAGTGTTCTGGAATTTCATGGTGTGACTTCCTCCTTCCTACTAGAGTGGTCAACATTGGGATGACCATGGTCTATATCTACCAGTCAGAGAGATCATGAAGGGTCTTGACATCTATGGTTCGCATTTATTCACAGCTCCAACATTTGGGGAGTTTAATGTCATGACATCACCGTCCTCCCAAAGTAAGACTTCGTCGAAGTGCTTACTATAGTATAGATCCAACGGACAGGAGGGATCCCTATTTATTCCCAAATTGATGGTTCACATCACTTCGTAACTTCGGTGTTCAAAGGTTTCCTCGCCTTGAACCATTCCTCCTTATGGAGTTCCAAACTTTGAACACACGGAGAACTCCGATCAATGGTCCACGTGCACTCTACAATGGGTGTTCAATATCTACTCTAGCCTTCGGGAGATCTTGACCCAAAGCACAACACTCCTAAGATCTTTCGGAGTGTTGAACTCTGAACCACACTCGATCTTTCCCCATGTGTACCTGTTTTCAATGACCAGGATTTGCTCTGGCCTTCAGAGCTTCATGAAACTTGCACGCTCTTGTGATTGTAATTCATTTCCACTAGAGAAACAGGCTTCCAGATAACCATTGATCTGAGGAACATGTGTCCCTCTACTACCAATGGCCCAGATTAAATTTGGTCTTCAGGACTTCAGAGAATTAGTCTCCTTTACGACGAACAAACAAGATCCTCCGAACTCACGAATTCCAATAGACTCGAGGGGTTAACCCTCACACTTATTCCCCAAAACCAACAGTCGTGAAAGAATTTGGTTCCTCCCGAACGGATCTCGTCCACTCGTCCTCCAAATATAGGAATACTCCCTTTCGGGACCTAAATCTCAATATTTTTCCTGAGCTTGAGACTTAGGAAAGTCTCTTGTGCACTCCTTGCGCTCCCTCACCTTGAGAACCTTTCAACTCTTCACTAAGTGTTGGCCCTACACACTGTGCACGGGTATCTCCTTCGAGATTTTATACTCAGATGAGTATATTTTTATTCCCTGCACTGGGATTATAGACGAGAAACAATAGAAACTTATAGAGCATCAAAGGTTCATTCATTTGACCATGAATTACACACATAGGCATATAACTCCGAAAATAGATAACATAACATTACCCAATTAACTCAGATATAAGAAAAATCATATATTCAAAACATGCATTTCAATCTAAGTGCACAGGGTAAATGAGACACTTATCTATTACATTTGATAGCCGACAAACTAACTGTGGGTGTTAGCCTCTCCACCCAAACATAAGCTCAGAGGCATTCATTCTTATCACTCTATCCACCCCCGTGCCAAGCCATAATATCACCAGGGAAATTTTGTAGTTTCTTAGAGACTCTGTCTCTCAGTCACAGCCTCTACAAGATTTATCATATTCCTCCTCAGCGTCAAGCTTGCAGCCCTCGTCTCTGAGGGGTTCTCATTCTATTCTCTCTGGTAACCATAACCACTCAATCCTTTAGCACTTCACTTCTCTACTCAATAGCTTCTCACGCGCCTTCCTTCTGCATACCTTCAGGTCGCACACTCCCCTTAGTGTGTCTGTTATTTTTGGACTTTGCGTGTATTCTTGCACGCCTTTCTCCTCTTCAGGAAGGTTCTGGACCTGTCATGTTCCTTTTGTCCGAAGAAAACTCTGGTTAGTTTGGGCCTGCTGGAAAAAATGCACCCCCGTGGTACTTCAAACTAACAATTTATTATCCCTTTAGCCAGACCCTCTATGCCTCCAATCATTGGGGTAGTTGATTGTCCAACCACCAGTCCCTCTCTTATTAACTGGTCTCTCCTTGGGATTAGGATGAAGCTGACTATTTCATCAAGGAGAGAATTTGGGGTCATTTTTTCATAATGAACCCTCTCCACAGTTTCCTCACTCTTTCCTCTAGTGATATCATGGCCAGTACTTCGAGGCTTCATCCCCTACAGTTAGTCATTGGAAATCAAAACAATAATACATTTACATTGTTCCCATGCCATAGCATGGTAATCATAATTAATGATTAATTACAAGCTGGGGGAAACAAGGGTGTTATAATCCCCTCCCCCTTAAAAGGAACACCGTCCTCGGTGTTCTTTCTCAGTAACACCTGTCATGCCTTCGTCATTCAACTACTTTAGAAATATTGATCCTCTTTCTGGGTCAATTCCTTTCAGACTCTTTGCCTTCAAAAATCTTGAAAAACAAGCATATTAATCACAATTTCATGCTAAAACATTTTATTGTTGTTCAAAATTCAAGAGGAAAATTTTCACAATGTAGCACACTAATTATCTGTGTAGTTCATGGATTTTCATCCATGTGGATGTCTTGTTATTTTGGCTCACTATTTCTCCTGGACATACCTATTGTGTGCATGATCCCAATCGATATTTTATAAGAATTATCAGAGTCTCCTCTTCTTTGCGTTCACTCACCCTCCAGGCCAAGGCTCAAGCATCCCCTTCTGTACTATACATTCCCTTGGGTGATCCATATTGCCTTGCCAAGGATTTCTCACACAATAATATTTCTAAAGAATTCATTGATCCTTATAATCGAGGCAGCCCTCAGACTTTCTCTATTGAGGTGTCCCTCTAGCTTGTGTTATCATAACACAACATGTTCTAGGGAGATCATGGCTTACCACAGGGTTCTCATGTCTCAACAATAGCCTCTTTCATGCTTTTCCATCTTGACATCCTTCACCTATCCTCCCAAGATAGATCTTTGTCATCTCAACTGTATCACAGGTATACAAAAATTATGAGATATTATCATCAATTTCAAATTCAGAATTTTCTTGCAAATTTGTCACCCACAGATTTCCAAATTACACATTTTGTTTTTCAAATCTGTTCCACACAGGAACCAGGAACCAGATTCACGAGTATGGGATTTTTCTTCCCATAGCAGTCTATCTCAACAGGCAATTGGTATTCCTTATGACTTACAACACTGACATATCCAAGACCCTTTCTTGCTGCAACTTCAACATTCCTCATCCAAACAAATTGTTAGTTTTCATGCACACTATATTTTCATTACACACTTGCGGTGTCTCACAAACAATTTCAAAACTGTGCATACTAAAAATCAATTTCATTTGCTCAAGAAGGAAATATCATTACTCATAGTTTAGCTTAGTAGGAAATTAGTATTCCTTATGGGATTATAACACTACCATATCCAAGACCCTTTTCTTCCCGCAACTTCCACATTCCTCAGGAAAACAAATTGTTAGTTTCCATGCACTTTATATTTTCAAAAATATGCATACTAATAGTGCTAGTTATTTTCATCTATTCAAGGATACACAGAAAAAGGAAATATCATTATTTATGTATGCATCCTTTCAACATACTAAATTTTCCAAATGCAATTCAAATATCAAATGTCTTAAATCAATGTGCCAATATTCATGGCCACATTCACACCCAATGCACCCTTGCATTGATTTCAAGTTTGCCACATTTTATGACAAGCACTTTTCAATGGTGTGTATGAGCTTAACCAACCTCTTCACCATAGCGATTATTCATTCTCGTTCATTATTGCAACAGGACTATACTTCCTACTACAGGCTGATCATGATCCCAAATCAGCACACATGAGACGATAAGTTTCTTATGAATGCACCCAAGCATTCTTCCTTCATTAGTAACCAGGGTTCCATCATTCATGGCCACCCAATTTTATTTTCTTTAACAACTACACAATTCAAGTGGAGTATTGGAAGGTACTCCTTCCTCAATGAAAAATCCATTGTCTTCCCTTTATGCAAACATGCATTTCTCGAAGCAATTCCATCAGATGTGATAACTATGAGCACCTTTATTCCCAATCTCCCTAGATTGGTCATTGTACCCATGGTAATATTTACTCATGCATTTTATTGCAAGGATTATAACTCATCCTTGATTGGCATAGACTTCCTCTCTATGTTGTTCAGATTCTTCTTTCCTAAATCTTACCCTACTTGGGTAGCAATGGAATATAATAGCCACTCAAAATTATTCACATATCAATAAGAAATTAAAATACTTTAGAGGATATTCTTACCAAATTTCTCCATACCTTATGCCACAGAAGCATGAATATTTTTATACATGTTCTGGCTGCTAGCACCCTTTTTCTGATTTTTACCTCATCAATAGTGCTCCATGGGGACTTTTAAAGTCTCTTCAACAATATTTTAACAACAACCTTCTCATAGTCTCCCTTTGCTTGAGGTTGTCCATCATTGGTGTTGTATCCTTTTCGTCACTTAAATGAGAAAAATAAGGACACTTACAAGTTCAGTTGGGTTAGCTAAACAGGACATAAATGAATGCAAGAGTTAGAAACATCAAGCATAAGAAATAAACAAACAACTAAGCTAATAACAATTAAATAAACTAAACTAAAGTGCATAAGGATAATAGAACCAAAGTTAACCAAACAATTGACCAACATTCATGCCACCAATGGAAAGATTGTATTAGTGGGCAAAAACCAAAGAGAAAGGGAGACTTATGGGTCCACTCTTCCTCCAAGGGAAGGCTCTTGAATCCCCAATGTGAGAGATCTTCTTACAAATAGAAAACTAGAAGGAAATGGTGAAGAAATCTAAAGCTTATTCACTCAAGAGGTGATGTGAATAGCTCAATGAAATGGTGCTTGTATGCTCCAATGAGGAAAGAGGTTTCTTGCAGGAGAAGATAGGCAACATAACAATACAAATGGATTCTTGGAAATATAGTGCACCCATGGCCTCTTTTTATAGCAAATATTTGAGGCATTATCCAACTGGTCTTTAGTGTGAACAAGGGGCTCTTTAGGGCACCCTTAGGTCTTTGACCAGCCCCCCACTCAGATTCAGCTCGGATTCAGGTGTCAAATCGACTTGGGAGATGAACCAGAAGTGGGTGGAAGGCCGACCAAAATCATAAATGTGTCGTTTTGAGGTATGTGCGGATTTTTGCGTCCATAATCATGCATTAGGTGCATGTGCTCTTTTCCTGCATTTTCAACTGATGCACATGTGCACGCTTCCTTTATATTCTGAGTGCATGCTGATTTTATAACCAGTTGTATAGTTTTGTGCCCTTTGGAAATGCATTTTTTGGACCATGGATGAACTAATAGGTGTTTGGAGATGCTGGATTCCTGTAACCATTTGCGTATAAAATTTCAATGATAACAGATGCCCCCTAATGTGTGAGGTTAGGATCATACGTATAGCATAAATACATCAATGTTTCTTCTACTGAGAGTACCTTTGTAAGAGAGAGTATTTGAGGGGAATTGCAAGAGAGACCCATTGGAAGGAGAGGGGAACCTGTAGGACCCAAACCTTTCACGAGGTGTGGAAAAATAAAACTGTGTACAAACGAGGTGGGCATGCCCCATGCTCATGTCATGTAACTTAAAATGTGTAAGACATTAACTGAAGATGTATGTTGATGTAGATAACTGCAGTGCCCTACGGGGCGGTTTGATAATGGCAAATGATAATTTTGATGGTGAGCATACTCTGAAAAGAGGCGAGGACATTGGTAAGAAGTGTCGATGACTTGTAGGCATTGATGGCCCATTGAATTCAGAGGTCTTCAGCTAGTATAAAACAATTTCTATAGTCGCATAGTAAGACCCACCGTAACATGATATTTTGTTGAAGTCGAATGTTATGGGGGTCAATGATAGCAGAGAGAAATGATGCTTCTCCCTGTTTCGTCCAAGACTCCTCATTGTAAAGGTAATGAGAGTCAATATATTGTCACCCTTCTATAAATTGTGTTGATGTCGACAGAAAGGGAGACATGACTCCAAGAAGCAAAGGGATTCATGATATCCACTAGGTAATATCAGGAACTGATGAGAAACATGGACGAAGTCAAAAAGTGGTGAGACTAAAGACTGCCCTTGGCTAGAGACATGCATGAAGTTTGAGTGGAAGCAACCATGCAACTGGGTCTACGTTAAACCCTAATATTGGCTCATTACCCCTTAATTGGGGCATATTATATTAGTAATGTTATTTTATTATGTCAGCTTTAGGCCGTTAGTTGTAATTATACCTCCTAGTCTCCTATATATACCAAGGAGACATTTTCATTTTGAATCATCTTGTACTTGAACATTTAAGTGGGGTAAAAGG
>JZKD02S1729853.1:550756-572677 GCA_000966675.3 Picea glauca | reverse complement strand
GTACAAGGAGGTTGCCCCCTCGAAGAGGCTTATTATCTGAAATTATCTCTTTTTCAAGGTGTTGAGTACTTTTTCTGAGGTTTTTCTATGCTATATTGATATTTGGTTCTTAACAGTCTAGCGTCAGGGGGACGACTGGACGTGGGTTTAAATTGTGCCAGAGGCATGACAAAGTGGACAAACTCAGAGATTGGGGGTATATGGACTGTGGAATACTCGAGGTTTATAGAAGATGTCAATAAGAATAGGAGATGGTGAATGCCCCAACTGAGGGTGACATGGGTTGCTTTTCCATATAAAAAAGAGGGTTGCTAAAGGCGACCACAAAAAGCTACATAAATGGGGGAAACAAAGGATTTTTACAATTACTGAATAAATAAAGAATAACTGGGGTGAGTGTACAAATACAGAAACGGGTGCCCAAGTGTAAGATGGCTTGGCCTGTGAGGGCGCAAGTTGTGTGGAAAACAGGTGGAGGGTGGGGGCCTCATAGGTGGGTTTCTGTATGAGGTAAATGAATGGAGGACAATCTGCAGATGGAAAAATTGATTGTGGATGAAATGGAGGGTTAACGATACTGTGGAGGTGCACTCAAACTTGAACCGTGATGAGATAACCTGGGAGTCCATTGGGAAAGCTAGCAAAATGAGGAGAAGGAGTATGTGGCTGATTCTTAGAAATGCATAAGACTATCGAGACTCCCATCCCTAGGGGGTGAAAGAAACATGAGTGTTGAAGTGCCAAGGGGGACTATGAATGGGACAAATCTTGTGGGGAAGAGTGTTACCGGGTGACAGTACCTAAAATGTAGCGGAGGTGAGAGTATTGTAGAGCTAGATGTGAGGATCCTATAGGAAAAATTCAGAGAGTGTGACTGGGAGATGTAATTGATATTCAGAGGGAATGATTACATGCCAATGTTGAACATATACCTAAAAGGGCTGCGTTGATGTGTGATGACCAAGTACCTGCACACATGAAAACTGAATACTTGACATGAAAAATATCTGAAGATAAGAAACATATAACAATTATTCAATTAATTGTGAATATAAGCATGCGTACCTGGGTGTGATGTGATAAAAATTCATCCTGTGGGGCCAAGGGTGGATGGTGACCCGAGGTGTGTGGCTATGTAGGGGGAAAGATCCTGATCCTGTGGCTGAAGATGGATCGGAAAACGGACGTCTGGAGCTCTTGTAATTGAGCATGGAAGTTTGGCGAAAGGGACTATATATAGTTGTAGGGTCCACATTGCCACCTCATTTGTACCTGCTGCTAGAGTGAGTGAACAAGAGGTTTCAGAGAATATTTAGAGATTCTGGGAGATTGAGCCAACTGATCTAGGATAAGCGAGTACCGGGTTAGTGGTTGTATCCTCCTACATAGGAATTAAGATTTCTTTTTTGGGTAGGGCCGTACGGATGGCCATACGGAAGGACTTTGTGAATGTGGCCCCCCCAGTGCATGGGTGATCGAAGGATTTGCACACATGAGTGTATGACTGTGAGTGGGACAACCATACATAGAGGCACTCGAAAGGGGAAAACAGACACGCATTGGATGCACGCCTGTTCGAAGCACAACTGCGCATTTGTGCACGGCTGTGTCGCTGACAGTTGTGCATGTGTGCACAATTGTGTAGCGGATAGGTACACTGGAATGCTTGTCTATATCTATGACAGTTTCGCATGAATGCACAACTATAGGGTGAACAGGCACGCATATGTGCGCGCCTGTGGGGAAAACAGTAACGCACTTAAGGCAAAGATGAGGGGTGTAAAAAAGTTATCATTTTGAGACTTTTTGGTGATTTTATGGGTTGTGATGTCTGATCAAGTACTCTATATGTGGATGCAGGTGACCAGTTGATGATGTCAGTCCATTGGAGGGAGAGATACTGGATGCACCTGAGAGAGGCGATGAGAGATGAGGAGCCAAGTGTACGAGGAACTTTGGCAGCTTATGGGTTGCTAAAGTTCTTTGACTATTCATTGGTGCAGGCACAAGAGCACTTGTTGCAGTTCCTAATAGCTATGTGGAGAATATCCCTTTCATAGCGACTGAGGATGTGTACTTCTTGATGGGAATCTCTTTTTGGGGAATCCCGCTACTGGCTGAGCCTGTATTACCTAGGGATGGACAGTTGGTTGTCTTGGCACGGAGGTATTGTTTCGAAGGGGACTTTATGTCAGGCTCGGTGGTGAGGATTCAGGCGATGGACGCCCTTGCGCATCGTTGTATTGCAGTGATGATTGTGAAGGTGTATGGATCTCTTGCTACTCAACATATCAATGGTGGTAAATTGATGATCATGCAGAGGGCACTGAGTGGTGAGCACTTTGCTTGAGGTGTGATGCTACACACCAAGATAATAGGGCAGCTTAACCGGTGTCGGGGTGCCAACTCTAGTGAGTTTTCTTTTGGGTCTATCTTGGTGGCCTGGTTTTTGGAGAGGGTGCCCATGTTGCACCTGAGAGTTTTTCTAGACATGTCATGTACACGAGAGATGCGATTGAAGTGGTGGGCGACGATCTTAGCTCATCATGGAGGTGGGGAGGGTGGCCATTACTTTATGGTTGATCTTGCATGGGTGTGGCGTTAGATGCCACATATCATACTCTAGTTCCCATATAGTGGGATGGATTTCCATGGGGACTCAGAGATGGTATTACCCTCTGGCGAGGTGTTCGATCGTAGAGGTATGTGGATGTATTTGATGGTTTGATTTAGATATTATAGCATATGTTTTATGTATGGATGGATGTTGATGCTATCATTTTTTTGTTGTGTGTGTGTAGATGTGGGACCTTGTGGATGAGAGGTAGAGTGGATCATAGGACTAGCTCATCAGGGGCCCGTGAGACCACTATGGGGAGAGCCATAGGTAGGGGAGAGAGGGTGGTAGGATGAGGTTGGTGTGAGGCCGACCAATGATGAGAGAGAAAGTAGGAGACGCTGATATGATGACCTTGGTGCAGGTCCTTCACATGCTCCTTCGGCGGGGGTCGGCAGAGAGTTCGATGATTTTTGCCTCCAATTGGAGGTTGTATTATGGGGAGCGCCCGAGGGGATGTGGATTTGGATCTAGGAAGAGGGAGTCTTGGAGCAGTGTGTGGGCCTTCCAGTGGAATTGCGAACCCTGATCCGTAGAGCAACTGTAGGAGGAGCGGATATGATGGGGCAACTTCCCCCAGGACCGGGGGGACCTCTAGCTGGTG
The DNA here is from genome assembly GCA_000966675.3 of Picea glauca. Classification (NCBI taxonomy): domain Eukaryota; kingdom Viridiplantae; phylum Streptophyta; class Pinopsida; order Pinales; family Pinaceae; genus Picea; species Picea glauca. The sequence continues at coordinate 569,456 of JZKD02S1729853.1, read as the reverse complement.
GGGCACCTCCTCCAGAGAGAGGACCAGGTGGTGGAGATCTAGAGGCACCATGAGTGCCTCTGTATACATATTTGTGTATTTATATAGGTTTGCGAGCCCATTTTGTATAGGGGATGTGACACCTATTTTTGTACCTATAGGGATGAGGTGGTTCACCTACCTATGGGCGATGTATGTGTTGTACTATTTTTTATAAACATTGATGGCACACTGATCGATATATATATATATATATATGGATATATGTTTTTGATATCGTTGTGATGTTTACATGTGATGATGTTTTGTGATGTTTTTTATGATGTCTAACCTATATGTTGTGACATACTTTTGATGGTTTATGTATGTGTAATGGTATCTTAATGTGATAAATGCCAATCTAACACTAGGTTAGCCATGTTAGCTGCTATTTGATTGAATTGTCTTGGAATATGTGTAAATGTAATTGAATCAAAATGTCGAGATAAAATTCTAACTTGCATGTATTTGTGAAAGAGGAAAGGATCGCGGACACGGTATACATTGTTGAGTCGAAGGACAACGAGTTGGGAATCTAGTAAGATATTAAGGTGATGAATATGGTGGTGACTGGCCTCTGCAAGGAGGCCAATGATGACTGTGTATTTGGCTTGGTTGTTGGTTGCTGAGCCCAAACATATGCTGCTGGAGTGGAACAGTTCATGTGAGGGGGTATAGAGGGCCCAAGCAACCGAAGCAAGATTATGTGTCCATCGGCTAGCTCCGTCGGCATAACCGATGTGGTAGGCCGATGGAGGAGGAATCTGTCAATAAAAAAAATGGTAGATTAGATGCAAGGCATGGAGGGGAAAAAGAATATTAAAAACCCTATAAAACATGTACAAAAAAGAAAAATCCTAGTGTAGAATGGCTACTCTCAGGCGTAAAATTTATTTAAGTACAACCCGTTGACGGGTTCTTTGAGGGGGTGGCTTTCAGGGGAGGCCAGGATGTATGCGCCTTTAGTGAGGCAGTGTTGGATGATGTAGAGTCCATGCCATAACAACTCAAATTTTCCATGGCCGAGGGTATTGTGAGTGATATTGTAGGCAAGGACGAGGTCTCCTTCATTAAATGAGCAAAGGTTGACATGGCAGTCAAAGGTGGCCTTTGACCATTTTTTAGCTGCCTCATTGTTCTGTAATGAAGATCGATGATCTTCATCCATTGACTCTAAGTGCAACAAATTCTGCTCCATTGGAGCAGTGTTAGGTAATAGATCAATAGCGGTGCACAGCATGGGAATTTTGCACTCGATGGGGAGAGTGGCTTCTACCCCATGGATGAGATGAAATGGTTTAAAGCCAGTGGCAGTTTTAACTGCCGTATGATAAGGCCATAGAGCTCAAAACAACATATGATGCCAATTGGTCTTATGTTTGTTAACAGTGTGCTGCAACATGGTTTTGAGAACCTTGTTGACCGCCTCTACCTGTCCGTTGGATTGCGGGTAGTACGGAGAGGCGAACTGATGGGAGAAGCCTAATCTTGAGGAGAGTTCAACAAATATCTCATTCTCAAAGTGTTTTCCGTGATCGACAACTAATTGTAACGGGACTCCGAAGCGGGTGATGACATAGTTAAAGAAAAAACGCGTTGCGGTGTCAGTGGTGTTGTTGAAGGTGGCCATGGATTTAGCCCACTTGGTAAAGTAATTGACAGCCATGAAGATGTACTTGTGTCCATTGGTAGATGGAGGGTTACAAGTCATGAAGTCGATGCCTCATTTTAAAAAGGGGCCAACAGTGATGATTGGGTGGAGAAGAGTAGGTGGTGCTTGTGCTTTGTTGGCGTAAAAATGGAATTTCTCACATCGTTTCACAGCATGGATGCAGTCATGAAACAATGCGGGCCAGAAGTATCTTTCTCGAATGATTTTTTGGGCGATGGACATCCCTGAGAGGTGGCCACCGCAAGAACCATTGTTGTAGTCATTCAAGACTCTATCTTCTTCATCAATGGTCAAACATCGATGGAGGATTGTGTCTACCCCTTGTCGATATAAAATGTCTCTGATGAGGAGGTATAGAGGGGCATGATGGCGAATGCGTTAATGACTGTCTCAGGAAATATGGGGTCCAAAATTTTGGGTTCGAAGGTAGATGAGAATATCACCATACTAGGGATCATCTAAGGGGATGTAGAAGAGATGTTCGTTGGGGAAGTCCGTGTTGACGGGTGAACTGTTAGTTTTGGAAGGAAACATTGTATTGAGTTTGGAAAGGATGAGGGATTTCTTGGTCTTGGGTTTTGAAAATTCAAGGTCGTACTCCTGAAGGATGACGATCGATTGGGAAAGATTTCCATTAATTTGTCAGTGACTGAGAAAGTATTGTAGGGGGTTGGAATCTGCTACGACTTTGGTGGTGCGAAGCAGGATATGATGGCGTAGTTTTTGGACTGTGAGGACAACTGCAAGGGAAAGTTTCTCTTTGTGATTGTATTTCAGGGGTGGCCCTAAAATATTTTTACTAATATAGTAAATTACATGCTCACGATCGTCCTTCCCTAGTTGGATGAGAACTCCTGCCACTGAGACGGCTGAGGCCGACAAGTAGAGGATATAGTCATGATCATAGTCAAGGGGAATGATTAGAGGGGTATTGGAGAGTGTCTATTTTAAATCATCGAACATGGCATGGGCATGTTCATCCCATCATAATGGGATATCATGAAGTAACAAGCAAAGGAAACTGTGTGCAGGAGTGGTGTAATCGGGGACAAAGCAACGTAAAAAGTTAGCTTTGCAGCTGGTGTAAATTCTGAGGGGGGGAATTTCTGTGATGGCTTGGACCTTGAGGGGGTCCACGGTGATTCCACATTGGGAAATGATGAACCCAAGGAAGCATCTAGCGGTGATGCATAATACACACTTGAGGGGGTTCAAGCGGATGTTATACTGATGACACCTTTGGAAGATGATCAATAAATCATCAACATGTTGAGTGCGTTTCTTGGATCAAGCGGTGAGTCGTCCAAGTATGCAAGGATGATATGAGATATATCATGAAAAATGTATGTCATGGTCCGTTGAAAAGTTGCACCAGCATTCTTGAGGCCAAAAGGCATGACACAATACGCAAAATTACCCCAGGGGGTAGTGAATGAGGTTTTGTATTGGTCGGCTGGGTGAATCTGAATTTGGTTGTAGCTAGAGAAACCGTCCATGAAGGACAAATCCTCATGGTCGACACAATCATAGATAATTTGGTCGATAAAGGGTGTTGGAAAATTGTCTTTGGGACAGGCATGATTGAGGTCAAGAAAATCAGTACAGACACGAATAATGCCTTGTTTTTTGTTAACAGTGATAGGGTTGGAGACCCATGACGTATATGCGATGGGGTATATGAACCCAACAACATGTAGTTTTTCAATTTCAGATTTGATATCCACTGATTTGGATGGTTGTTGTGGGTGTTTCTTTTGACATACAGATGTGATATCAGGCCATGTGTCTATACGATGTTCGACAATAGAGGGATCAAGGCCAGGCATCTCTGTGTATGACCAAGAAAAAATGTCCTAGTATTCTTGGAAGAGAGATTTGTAAGCTATAAGTTCTTTAGGAGAGCATGCGGCATATATGGAGTTGTGTTTATGAGGTGCAAAGGCTTCCTGTGAAAGAAAGAGCGTTCTGTGATGGAGCCCATTCCATGGGCAATTGGGTGTAGTTAGTTCCTCGAGGATATCTTCGTTGCAGTGGAATATGTGAGAATATAGGGGATCTAGGGAATTAACGTTGGTGACTGTCACCAAATGAATTTCTTCAAGTGGTGAAGATGTAGAGGGGGTGATGCAAGTAATTTTCGACAGTTCACTTGACATGAACCAAATGTCAAGATACTGCGGGTTAAAAATTGTGGTTGGGCATAAAATTTTCATGGGGAAATGAACCGGCGAATTGGGGGGATTTGGGGGCAAATCCTCATACAAGCTATCCATGAACCATGGAGGAGTGGGAAGTTCCTTAGCCTCAGGAGATATAATGTGAAAAATACCAAGAGAGGGGGTGGGGGTGATCACTTTTATCACGGGAGGTGGGGTGACTGGAGGATTTTGAATAAGGGCCATTTGGTGGCATCTGTATTCAATGATCGTAGGACACTAGTATGTGAAATGATCAAGTGAGTCAAAGAGAGAGCAAGGGCATATCATCCGTTCGTTGAATGAAGTCTTGACATAATGAATTTCAGTGACCTGAGTACTTGATCATGCAGATGGCGAGGGTTCTTGCTAAAAGCTCTGGTGTACTGCCATTAGCATCTAGCAAAACGGAGGGAGCGCGAGGCAATGGTGGGTGTAATGGCCATACTTATAACAGATGAAGCATGCGAATTTGGTTTGTATCCCTTTGATACCTATAGTAGGGGACGTGGTGGCAGTACTAGGTGTGTTTGTTTTCGCTTGGGGGAGTTGGATCAGATTGCATAACTCAGGCAGAGAAGGACATCGATTGGTGGGGTGTCCTTCTTTCTCACATAGTGCGAGAGGAGGTTGAAATCGNGGAGAGGAGCGGTGGGATATTTCTTCTTCCTTCGCCCCCCAGCTATAGTGGTGGTGCTAGCAAGTGGGGGTGAGGGTGGCGTGGCTGCAGTAAGTAGTGGAATTTGCATTGGGATTCCCTCGAGTTGGTGAGGGAGAGATTATTGAGGGACCATCGCAGGTGGGTGTAGATACCATACTGTAATAGCCACCACCATATTGGGAAGGGTAAGCATTACAGCTACCTGGAAAGCTTGTACACCTGGTGGGGGTTAAAATAAGGGGATTTGAGTGATGGCTTGGGGGATTGTCTCCCAAACCAGGATTTTCCCTTGGGGAAGGGTGAAATCGGGAATAGGTGGAGCTGGAGAGTTCTCAGGGGATTCCTGAGGGAGGAGTTTTGTGACTAATGGGATGTCAGATAGTAAAGAAGCCTCTATGGGAGGAAGGGTATCTCCAGTTTCAATTCCCTTAGATGAGATGACACATACTTGTGCTGAGGGATGTATGAGTGGAGGTGCTCCATGGTAAGTTCCTAGCAAGGATGGGTCTTTGAAAATTCTGGGTCCCATCTCGATGAGTGGGTAGGAATCAGAATTACTGTGGACAAGAGGTAGGATGTTATCGATGTTGGAGGAAAGGTTAGGCTCATAATGTGAAACTTGATCGATGGTAATGATCTTCCCATTATGGGGGAACATCATAGTGAGAAACATAGAAGAGGCCTTGGCCTTCATAGCGTACATGTAGCTACGTCTGAACAAGATGTTGTAATCGAGTGGAGCATCGAAAACTTCAATTTCAATGAGTATGGTTTTTCCCCCGAGCTCAATGGGGACATTTTGAAAGAGCCCTTCAGGAGAGGATGGTCATCCATCATAAGATCTCAAAGTGATGGCGGATGGTATGAGTTCGGTGGAGCCAAGTTTCTGCCATACTGTTTTGGACATGATGCATGTGGATGCACCTTCATCAATGATGCAACGATGAACTGTGATGTTTCAGATTTTTACCATTATTTGGAAAGCTACTAGAGTGGGGAGATGGGATTCCCCACTATCGAGATCAAATGTGATGAGTCTAGTATCAGTAGGGTCGACTTCCTCCAAGGCGGAGAGTAATGACTTCCATTGAGTGGGACAGGTTTGAAGGACTTCCAAGACTAACATAGCTACAGGAGATTGTGCCAAGTCATCGACCAGACTATAATTGTGTGCCGCCCTAGCCTAAGGATTATTGACATTTCGTCGCAATGGGATGCAAGGAATATGAAGGAGTGTTTCAATATTAGGGCGTGGAATCATCAAATGTGGTCCAGTTGTAACTGGGACTACTTCCGAAGTAGTGGGAGAAGATTCAGGGGGTGCACTGTATTGACGACTGCATGTTTGTAGAAGAATTTCTTCCTTGCTAGTGAGGAGGATAGTGCGATCTACAGGAGTGCCAGGGTTTGGATACTGTCCCATCTTTGGTGGGGCAGGGTGCATCTCTTTCTAGGTATTCATCACCCCTTGGTGTGGAATGGAGTTTTGCAACACGGCTGGGGGTGGTTGTTGCACATATTTTTGTGGGGCATGTAGAGGGACAGGCGGTGTTGGGGGATGTGGTCCGTTCACAGATTCTTTCATCCATTTAAAGTCAGCAATTTGAGGGCAATGGTGAGTATAATGGCCATACTCACTGCAAAGGGCACAAGGGAAGTTTGTTTGGATATTGTTGTTATTCTTCCCTTGGAGTTTGTTGTTATTTCCCCCTTGGGGGTTTTGGTTCCCCTAATTATGGTTACCCCCAACAAGTTGGTTTTGTGGGGGGTGGTTTCCCCCTGGTCCTGGGTTATTATTGTTTCAGTTTTTTCCTTTATTTTTGGCATTATTCGACTGATGGGATGGATTTTCCGTATTCAGTTGTTCAAAATTTTGAACTTGCTGAAAGGGAGAGGGATGAAAAAAGTTAACCCCAGCATGTGGTTTTCCTTGTGGAGGAGCAATGGGATGTGGAGGACCAGGAAATGGTAAATACGGATTATGTTGTGGCAATGGTCCATAAGGTGCATAGGAAGGTGTGGCGCTTTCACTAGTGCTTAGGGTGTAAGCAGAGGTAGAGGGGTTTCTAGAACTAGGTTGAACAGTTGAACGCATCATGGGTGTCGGTGGGGGTCCACTTATGGGTGGAGGAAGGGCAACAGGGTATGGTTGTTGATAAGGGGGAGGAGGGTGGTAAGGATGTCCTCTGTACACCAGTGGATATGGAGGTGTACCATACATAGGTGGTTGTGGGGGGTATGGATTGTGGTGTGTTGTGGTACCAGTCAATCCATCTACAGAGTGAGACATCCTAGGTTTGTCCTGGCCGAGTGGCACGAGTCTTGGGGCGTCAAGTAGTACCGTATATAAGTATCCTGACTGTGAATAAATGAGTCCGAATTGTTGAGCCTTGCTAATGGATTCCTCTTCAGACTGGGGGAAGGTGGCGGCCACATCCTTGGAAAGGAGGGAAACAAGTGATTTGAGAAACCAATTGAGGCATTGTTTCTTGGTGGCTTCAGCTTTGGATAGACTATGTTGTCAAATCCATTCGTGAATGTGGTCAGCAATGTGTGTGGCTGAGGTTTGTTTAAAATTTGAGAGTAGTTCAATACCATTGCCATGACGGATTCGTACTCGAAAGAAGGTAAAAAGTGCTTTGGCCAAATATTCAAAGGTCACATGGGACCCAGATGTTTCTTCTACATACCACTTCGTTGATGGGCCAGTGAGTGTGTGATGAAATAACCTCAATCGGACAGAGTCATCCATGATGTTGTTTGAAGAGCACCATAAGTGGAAGGTCATGACATGGTTGGTCAGGTCGTCTCTCGCTTTTCCTTCAAACTTGGGGATGTCTGAAGGTAGTTTGGTAGGCATTGCAGGCCATGTGGGATCGTGCAATATAGGATCATTGGTGATCTTAGATAGATCCGATATGTTGAGGGAAGTCAAGTATGGCATCTGGGGTGGCAGTGGAGGACTAGTTCCATCCATGGCATGAGTGGTTTGTGTACCTAACCCGTGAGGGGGGCTAGGTGGGGTTGTACTTCCTCCTTGGGAAGAAGTGTGCCCCCTGCTTCCTTGCAAAGGAGAGCTAGTTTATGGTTGGTCTTGGGAAGTGGAACCAAGCAAAGTTGATCCCAAAATAGTGGCACTCACAGGGGTGTGAGAGGGTTGAGCCGATGAGTTGGTGAGACTAGGAACTCCTCCTAGAAGAGGACGGAGGTTCTGCAAGCGTCTAGAATAGTGGGGATTCTGTGGGTCCCCTATGATGTTCGACTAGAAAAGTGTATGTGTGCGAATGGTGATGAGAAAAATGAACAAGAGTCTTTGTATTATTTTATACCTTCACAATATATCTCACAATCGAATGTAATCACAAGAACATCACACATAAATTGAAAATAAGCATATATGTGGGTAGGTGTATTTTTTTCGTGTGGGAGAAAAAAGAAAACAAATGCTCGTGTCCTAAAAAGACGTAATGTACTTCCTCTCAAAATAGCACTGGACCTTCCAATAGCACTCAACAATGGGGTCTGAATCCACTGGAAGAGGAACTAGTGAAGGATGAAAAAATCAGTTATAATGAGGGGTAGAGGGTGCATATCCTGAAAGAGTTGACGATATTTCCCAATAGCCACACAAAATCTTATCAAGGTGTAATTGCAACCCACAATTGCCACCTGGGTAGATGTCCTAAAATTTGGTCACTAGGTACCTCAGTCAAAGTGCAGCATTTAGATTTTTGACCTCAGAGATGGGTCACGTGATGGATCCCTTCCAAGAGTTGGGTGCCTCAAGGGGGGACACATATAACAACCGGACCTCGGCCTTCAAGCCTTCATGGGTATCTCCCTGCCTTATGGTGTTAGGAACACTTGACTTGGAGGATTTTAAAGTTCCCTATTTGTCAACTTATAATGTTTGAATATGTGAGAACTAGATAATGGGGGGTTATTTGGATGCCTACCCCCGAGATCCTACCTAGACTAAAAAATTCTTTTGGCACCTCCTGTGGAGGAAAACTTAGTGATTTTTTAGAAAATTTTAGATGTGGTTGTTTGAGAGATTGGGAGTGTGAACCAATCTAGTTTGAATTAAGTGGGAGTGGATAGTCTCGTCAAGAAAAGGGTGGGGCGTTTTGGAATCCCTTTGGAAGAAACTTACTTCAACCTCCACGATTCGAGATGAAACTATGTGAGTGAGTAGTGACTTTGTGTGTGAACAAGTGAAAATGTGCCAAATTTTTAATAAGTTAGGTGTCACCTTGCTACATGTGGACTTTGTGTGGTCCTTACAAGTCTTGATTACTTAATTTACTAGATGCCATTGGTACAACCTTGCGGAATTTAAAAGTCCCTAAAAAAATAGCATGTGGACATTTGGGTCCTTACCAATTCTTTAAATCCCTAATGTGATTTAATCTAAGAAAGATTCAAAAACTATCCTAGATTGAAAGCATGTGGGCATGTATGGGCCCGTTACAATAATCTTTAAACTCCCCTAGTGATGTAAACTAAGAAAGTAGCTTAAAAAACTATCCTATCTTTGTAGCATGTGGGCATGTATGGGCCCTTACAAATTTAAGATGTTTTGAAAAAAAAGAAACTAGGAGGGGGGCTTAGGGGGGTTTGTCCTCTCCCAAAGATTTTTTTTTGTTTTTTAAGGGAGATGAAATCTTCCCTCAACCATTTTTCTAATTCTCAAGATCGCTCTATGGTGCGAGAGAAGAGAATACTCAATGATTGAAGTTAGTTTTCTGGTCCCAATGCAAGTGTTTATATATGTGATAGTGAATGATTCCAACTTAATTTTTATAATCAAAACAAGCCATCCATGTGGAAAAATAAAAGAAAAGAGGAGAAAAATATGGTTTTTAACCTCCTAAGTGCCTATGTTTTGACTAACCCTTCATGTGGAGAGGGAATATAAGTGTGGTGCATATTACAATTTGCATAGAATCAATATTAAGAAGGCTATGGGCCTTCAACATTCCACAAAAAACCCCTACAATGTGAAATTTTCTAGACAGATATGAGGGTCACAGAGTAGATAGAGGCGCATGTGGTGCTAATGCGCAAATAAATGATGACTTTTTGGTGTAGGTGCGTAGAATTCACTGAGAAACGCAATGAGTTTGGAGCACGTGCTCGGAAGAAATGCCCGTGGGTTGAAAAACCCGCGCACTTTCTGATACATGGCTAGGAAGAAAATTCTGGATGGAATTCTATTATCTCAGGTTCAAATTTGGCTTTTTGCAGGCCGGCTTGGGCCAGTTATGATCCCTGCAAATTAAACAAATAAAAAAGAAGTGCTCAAAAAACCCAAATGGGGAGGAAATTGATACCTATCCCCAGTGGAGTCGCCAATCTATTGTATCCATTTCGTCACCTAAATGAGAAAAATAAGGACACTTACAAGTTTAGTTGGGTTAGCTGAACATGATAGAAATGAATGCAAGAGTTAGAAACATCAAGCATAAGAAATAAACAGACAACTAAGCTAATAACAATTAAAGAAACTAAACTAAAGTGCATAAGGATAATAGAACCAAAGTTAACCAAACAATTGACCAACATTCATGCCACCAATGGAAAGATTGTATTAGTGGGCAAAAACCAAAGAGAAAGGGAGACTTATGGGTCCCCTCTTCCTCCAAGGGAGGGCTCTTGAATACCCAATGTGAGAGCTCTTCTTACAAATAGCAACCTAGAAGGAATGGTGAAGAAATCCAAAGCTCATTCACTCAAGAGGTGATGTGAATAGCTCAATGAAATGGTGCTTGTATGCTCCAATGAGGAAATAGGTTCCTTGCAGGAGAATATAGGCAGCATAACAATACAAATGGATTCTTGGAAATATAGTGCACCCATGGCCTCTTTTTATAGAAAATATTTGAGGCATTATCCAACCGATCTTTAGTGTGAACAAGGGGCTCTTTAGGGAACCCTTAGGTCTTTGACCAGCCCCCCACTCAGATTCAGCTCGGATTCAGGTGTCAAATAGACTTGGGAGATGAACCAGAAATGGGTGGAAGGCCAACCAAAATCATAAATGCATCGTTTTGAGGTATGCACAACTTTTTGCGTCCACAGTCGTGCATCAAGTGCATGTGCGCTTTTCCAGCGTTTTCGACTGGCACACATGCACGTGCTTCCTTTGTATTCTGATCGCATGCTGATTTTATAACCATTTGTATAGTTTTGTGCCCTTTGGAAATGCATTTTTTGTACCATGGATGAACTAATAGGTGTTTGGAGATGATGGATTCCTGTAACCATTTGTGGACGAAATTTCAGTGATAATAATTGACAATTGTCTTTCTCAACAACTCCAATTTCTTTCTACATAGTTTGGGACTTTCAGTCCGGCTAAGTTACTCCAAGGCCTTACTGGCTTTACTTAACAGGGCTTAACCAAGCCCATTCACTTAAATATGCTTATTTATTCATTCTCTCTTTTTCTAGCTGTACTTTATCCCACGACTATTATTTGAAGACCTACAACTTTGTAAGCAATTCAAGGTTTTTAAAGTGAGACAAGTATTCCCCTTTTTCCTTTATTTTCTTTTGCAATTCACTCCCAGTTGGGATCTTCTTTCTTTTTTCCTTGAGAATCCTTGGTTAGGCTCACCCTAACCCTTAGGATGCATCAACATGACTTAGTAGCAAACTTTTTGTTCATAATGAATCATGAACTTGTGCATTCTGCACATTACTATTCAGTCATCAGAATGGTCAACATTCATTTGTTAGTCTTCCATTCATGCTTGATGTTTTAAAATCTAATTTAGGATTCTTATATATATATATATATATATATATATATATAGATATAGATAGATAGATAGATAGATAGATATGCTTAAGGCTGTGACTATGTTCTCCTGACAAAGTCTTCACAGATTTCCTCCACAGAGAACTCCTTTAGCATGCAACTTCCTTATTTCATATCCTTGAATATCTATGATGGCCTCAACCTTGAGTTAGCTTCAATTGTTTACCAAATATTCCACAAGGAATATAAACATGCATCTTTGTTATGCCTCCAGATTATTTATCCACACATGTTCCTTGTTTTGTCAACTTTCATTCATGATGCACTTAACCACATGCATAATCATAAATAATTTAACTCATGATTGTTCACAATTGTTCTCATGCAGTCCTCAAAGGCTTAATCATGTTTTCTTTTATCATGACAATAGAGCATCCTTGCTCATTTACTCTTTCATCTATTTATACTAGCCCTTCCCCAGGGAATGGAACACATTCCCCTCAATCTATCATTCAAAACCAAACTTTCGTGACTCCTCAGAATAGAGTCGGCCATGTATCCATGGTATTCGTTCAATCTTGGCAAGTGTAATTATCGCCTTACACTTATTTAGGTAGTCACATCATGCCTTTAGTATACATATTCTCATACATCATACATGTGCATCACTTGCACATTTAATATCCTTCATATCTACTTGTTATTAATATCAGTCTTCATATCAAACAACCTCACAATGCATTAAATTCATGCACTCAAGCATATACAGACATAGCCAAACATTCATCATGCAAGCTCACTGCTTTCACCTTTTCCCATGTCATTCATACACATGGACATATCATACTTTTAGATCCTTCTCCCAAGGATCTTCCAATTATTCTTATGATAAGTCTCATAGGGATACTCATCATTGATTTTCTCTCTTAGTTGAGAGCTTGTAGTCATATTATCCTTTTTAGCATATATTTGTATATATGTAGGTGCATTGCTTGCACCTTTTTACCTCATCCATTCACATTGCTATTTTAGTTTAAATATTAGTGTTCTTTAGTGAGAGATTAAAGTCAAACATATGACTAGTCTCATAGTCATAATTTCATACTGATGTTTCCCCTTCTACATGGAAATAACCAACAAGGGTTACCTTTTTCCATTCTACTGTTAAACCTTCCATAATTCATAATTCATATGGGTAGTTATTATATCACTCAAGGTAGTAAGATAGCCACTTCTAGTCTCTTATTTTATGCCTCAATTCACTTTTGTTCAATGAATCCTTATAAGGGAATCTTTTCCTAAACTCTCTCTTATAGATATCTGAGTATACCAAGCCATATCCATATGGCTACCATCTAGCTATGGATGTCAATATGATCCACTGGTCATCCAAAGGTGTTTTTAAACCTCCTTAATCAAACCTTGCATCGGTCTCTCATTGATCCTTACAGTCATATCATATTAAGGCAATAGGCCGCAACATTATCAACTTTTATTCTTGTTTTTAACTCATGTTGTCATAAATTCATCCTCATCTAAAAGGTCCATAGTAGACCATACCTTAAAACCCACCATAGGTTATATCATGCCTAATTTGCATGTTCAATATTTGTTTCCATATGCACTCTAGCATATCCTTGTGAACCAATCATTTCACCTATGTATGCAGTGTAGATATATTCCACGTGCTTACCTCTTTGCATTCTTATGCATAGACATGATGGCGATGACCTCCCCCTCCCTTCTCTCTTCTTAATGAGGGGTCATCACGACCTCTCGGTCTAGGATCGTTCAAGTCATCGAATTAAATTACTCGTCGGGTTCCTGGTGGAACCGTTTTCAACTTGACATAGGTCACCCTTTTTGCTTCCTCGATGCCCACTATGTGACACCTATGGACCCTCTCCTTGGTGCTTTTTAGATCTTACGCCAATGGTCTGATCTCTCGATGTTGATCTCTTCCCTTGATGTGACCATGGACCGTGACTGTGGGCCAATTCCCTTCGCGACCGCGCACTTTGGGAATTTCACGAGCGACTTACTCCTCCTTCCTGATTTCTGAATCGGTGAACTTATCCGGGACCAAATCTATAGCCTCGTTCTTCTCGCAATAAACGACTATGATCGACCTCGCGAGTTTAGACTTCACGAGTCTTTTCTCCCCTCAAATATTCTTTCTCCGATTGTGAATCAGCGATGCAATGATCCCTTGCCATGTGTCTTTCTAGATCCAATGGTCTGGATTTGAAATCGCTCTTCGTGACTTTGCAAAGATCCTTTTCTTTCTCCCGACAAACCTTACAAATTTCCTACTCCTCTCGATATTCTGCCACCTATCTCCTCCTTGACGATGGATGACTTCTCCGTCATCAGGACTTTGACAAGTCCTCGAATCTCTTGCACACTTAGAGAAATTTCTCTTTTTGAGATTTAGGTTGTTCTCAAAGGCTTTCTTCACTCCTTGTAGAGATCTGTGCAACTCTCTTGCGACTTTGGTCAGCTTGAAAACCTTCACGGTTCCAAGTTCCTTTGCAATCTTCTCGTGCCCTCCTGGAAACTTCTCGCCCTTCCTTTTGAGATTATAAGGTGAATTCCAAATACCTTAGGCACACTCCTTGTGCTTGGCTCAGTTCTTGAATGGATTCTCCCTCGGCCTTATGGAAAGTTTTAAGGTGTCTCCTTTCCTTTGTCGATGCACTTCTTGCAAAGCTTCCCTTCACCAGAATGTTTAGCAATTCTAGGACTCCTCTACACCTTCAGCCGTGTAGTTCCTGGGTATGATCATGCAAGCTCGATGCCCTCCTGGAATAGTGTTTCAGAGTGTTGTAACTCTAGACTGTGCTTCTCCCCACACATTCTTTATTTTCAAGGGACTTAAACGCCTTGAAATTTCTCCCTGAGTCAGTGAATAAATATGGTGTGCCCTCCTGACAGCTTCTCTTTTGACTCCATTGATTTCAAAAATGGACTCCTTGTGTCATCTTACAGAGTTTCCTCTATCTATCGTGCACTCCTTTCACTTAGCCTAGATAACTAGACTTAATTCAACACACTCTCAGATAGAAAACTGTATCTCTATCCCTGCGGACGATTTCTAACTTTCATCCACAACTCAAATGCATGTAAAATACATTCATAACACAACACTCATTGAATAGAAAGATAAAACAAGAAAAGCTGTCATTTTCTATTAATGGTGGAATGCCAAATTACAATGGTGGAGTCCGAGCTGCAACTGAGTCTCAGCTTTCATCAACCTCCAACCTATCTACCCAACGTCTACCCAACCTTCTACTTGGCTTACAATACAAATATTTATACAAGAGGGGCTCAAATGAGATTCCCTCGCAAGATAACTAATGGCGTCAAATCACCACACCTAATGCTTATCGAAAGGCAAAATTACAATGATGGAAATTCTGATCCAAATCAGACGTAGATCCATTTTGTCGTCAGCCTATTAATGGAGACGTTATCTCCAGCTTGTGTGAGAGAATGATATGGCTCCTCCAACTTGTCTTCAATTAATGCCTGGATCATGCTGTGGATTCTCAAGGAAAAAATGAGAGGATGGTGCCTCTCCTTCCTTGAATGAACACCATGTGTGTTAATTAGCTAGCGCCTGTTGAGATGGAGCGATGCTCCTACATCATACTCCACATTCAAAAAAATCATGATCTCCTGCTCATGAGATCTCCAACGTGGCTGAAATCCACATGGATCCCAAAATTTCTCTTGGATCTGTCTCTCGGCTCCCCTGCTTCGTTGCTTTTGTTTTTCCTGCATTATCCCCACTACTCATGCAGTTTTCTTCTCGTCCAACTCCCTCTTGCTGACTGATTCCTCTGCCATCCTCAACATCAACTTCCTTATTTCCTTGATCACTCTGTTCAGCTGCTCTATCGTTTGGTTCTTCTATTGCAGACTATCTCGCTGCACTCCCTCCTTGTCGATGGGTGAATCACACTAATTTCCCAAGACATCTTCTTCCTCTGTGGCCTTATATTGCCACTCTACTGCAATATTCACTCCTGCAGTCTCCTCACCACTAAACTGTTGCTCAGATACCACTTCTCCTGACATATTCGCTCCTGCTAGTCCTTTGACTGTTCCCATTCCATCTTCTTCTAGCTGCTCCTCATGTCGGTGTGGTCCTTCATTTTCTTCCAACTTATCCTATTGGATGTGCAGGCCTTGCACTACCACTCTCCTCTCAAGAGATTCTAATTCTTCACACAGACCAGTAAAGTCTATGCTGCCTACTCCCTATTTTGCTGTAGATTCCAATGCTGCAGTCCTCTACTGTTCAGCTTCCTGGCTAAAAATGTCGAGTGGTCCTACTTAATTCTCTTCTTCTTTTATCGGGACAGACCTTGGTATATGTTCCTCCTCCTCCTTGATAGTCTTTGCTTGCTATCTCCCTGTCGCATTTGCAATGTTTGTGATAGCCTCTCCTTGGCTACTTAGTAGGAATATCTCAACTCCTCCAATGATCAGAACGTCCCTCTGATCCTCTTCCTTTGCTATGATGAAAGTTCCTAACTTGTCATCATCTTCATTCACGCGACTCATAGTTCTCCATGAATCTCCATCTGAGTGAGTTTTTTCTTCTGCCTCCTCATCTATTAATGAACTCTTGGCTGAGATCATCTCTTCTCCGTTACCCACCTGGAAATCTGGGATATCTCCTCTGCCCACCTGGCAGTTTATGAGATCCACTGATCTGCTCTCATTTTCCACCTGTAAATATATGAGACTCTTGCTAGATATCTTTCCCTTATGACTGAGGTTTTTAGCATGTCTCAGCCACCTCTTTAACACTTGTTGTTTCCTTCTAGTCAACAATTTATGAACACACCATCTGGTTGTCCTCTTCAAAGTCCATTCGTACCTCCAGTGTACCTTTGAATCCTGTTGCATCTTGAATACTATATCCTCCATCTTCGCCTTACTCTTCTATGAGTGGACTCTCCCTCGTTCGCATTTATGACCTTCGACGACCATCTTGCTCTGCCTTCAACTGACCTGGTTACTTAACATCTGTCGTACACCTTGCAACAACTCCAACAGAGTATCGCACTCTGTCTCCCTGGCTTACAAAAATCAATTATGCAACCAATCCTTCGCCTCCTTCCCTATGCCTAAGAGAAATCAAGCTCTGATACCATTCTGGTATCAGACTATCTCTTTTGTCTCCCTTTTTACCTGTTGTCTTCAGGTGAAATCAAGATATGATCTCTTTCTTCCCACACTCTACGGATAAAATCAAGCTCGGATACCACTCTGGCGATGACCTCCCCCCCCTTCTCTCTTCTCAATGAGGGGTCATCGCGACCTCCCAGTCTAGGATCATTCAAGTCGTTGAATCGAATGACTCATCGGGTTCCTAGTGAAACTGTTTTCAACTTGACACAGGTCCCCCTTTTTGCTTCCTCGACGCCCACTATGTGACACCTGCGGACCCTCTCCCTGGCACTTTTCAACTCTTACACTAATGGTCTGAGCTCTTGATGTTGAGTTCCTCCCTTGATGTGATGACAAATCGTGACCGTGGGCCAACTCCCTTCATGACCACGCACTTTGGGTCTTTTGCGAGTGACTTACTCCTCCTTCCTGATTTACGAATCGACGAACTTCTTCGGGACCTGACCTACGACCCTTGTTCTTCTCATGATCAACAGCTATGATCGACCTCATGAGTTTTGACTTCATGAGTCTTTTCTCCCCTCGACTCTTCTTTCTCCGATCGCGAATCAAGGATGCGCTGATCCCTTGCCGCGTGCCTTTCCAGATCCAATGGTCTAGATTTGAAATCGCTCTTCATGACTTCACGAAGATCCTTTGCTTTCTCTCAACAAACCTTACAAAGTTCCTACTCCCAAACCTCTCAATATTCTACCCCCTGTCTCCTCCTAAATGATGGATGAATTCTCCATCCTCAAGACTTCGACAAGTCCTCCACTCCCTTGCACACTTAGCGCAATTTCTCCTTTCGAGACTTAGGTTGTTCTTGAAGGCTTTATGCATTCCTTGTAGAGATCTGTGAAACTCTCCTGCGACTTTTCTTAGCTTGAAAACCTTCACGGTTCCAAGTTCCTCTGCGAGATTCTTGTTAGAATGTGCCCATTTTACCATAGACAATATCACTATTGTCACCCAACCATAGGCTGAAGCCACCCTCCAAGCACCTTAACCTTGATAGAGAACCATTCTGGAAGCAAACCCTAGGCTAGATAGCCAAACAAAGGGTGGCGTACCTTTCTCCAAGGATAGCACACCAAGCAAGAGCTGATCAGAGAGTACAAACCATAACCAAGAGATAGTCCAAGCCAAAACCAAAATCTGCTAGTTGCAATGACAACTCTCTTCCAAACTTGTGTACAAACTGGCCAACTACAATGTGCACAAGTGCTACTTCTGCAGTTCTGAGAATGCCTGCCAGAATGAAGACTGGCCTAGTGTATTTATACTAAATCTGGCAAAATTCTAGGGCCGACTTCTCATACTGGGTACTAATTATTTAGTATACATTATTTCCTTTAGCCAACTTCTTCTCTTGGAGGCTAATAACCTAATACAAGTCATTCCCTTGAGCCGACTTGTCTTCTAGGGTTATTAACCAATCAATTAGGTTTTCTTCTTTCTTCCCAAAATATTCTATTCTCGTCAGGTTTATACGTAGAGGTAAATACCTCCTGTAGCTACCATAATATCAACACTCCCTCCTAGCTAGGGAAGTATTGAAGGTAATGGTATTGAGAACAAACATACCATTCACCCGGTAGGATCAACATAGTCGTATAGACTATCTCATGACTAGATCATGAGCACCATCATCACTATTAGTGTTATCAATTGCATCATTTCTCGAAAACATACTCCATATGAGTAATCAGACATGATGCTGGATAATTCACTCACTCCATAGAGTGACACAAGATCCATTCTTCTAATCCGAACATATGCCCTAGAAGAATAAATTTCCTGAACCATTTTCCATCTGGGAAATCTATGTCCATTTGTTATAACCCTAAATTGCACTATAGCTGCTTACCTGGCATCAGGCCTACTCATGCCTCTTCCTAGCCAAAGCCATGCTGAGAAATTCCTCAAAAAACCACTTAAAACAAGCAACCCGCGCCCTAACTGCTCACTGGGCGCGGGCACCCGCTTGCTGTCCTTATACTGCACGCGGGTATCCGCAGGCTAACCCAAAACAGCCCGCGGGTACCTAACAAAGCAAAAAATCAGGAAAGTTTCCGTCGGGACACAAGGATTTTTGTCAGTTAACTGGAACGCCGAGCCATGCATGGCTGAGAGTTCGCCAAAAACCCTAGCTCCTTCTAGCCTATAAAAGGAGGGGTAGGGGTACTATTCAAAGGAGGAAAATC
>JZKD02S1729853.1:520263-532315 GCA_000966675.3 Picea glauca | reverse complement strand
GGGTCTAGAATTCAATATCAACCATGGATCTAAGCATCGAAGCCTCAACCATTCATATGTTTTCCTTCGTTATACATGATTCCGGACCCCCCCACTACCGTTAAAGGTAGAACGGTCGGGGGGTCCGGAAAAGATTATCAACTGTAGATCTGAGCACTAGCACCTCGGTCGTTCATCTGTGCACTGTCTTTAATCTGTGAGCACAAACTCATTTTTTCTTTGAAAACTTAGGATAATAGTTTTAAGTGGGTTTGTCCAAGATTTCCCTGTTTTTATCACCATGGGGTTAGACATTCAACTTTCAAACATCAAAGATAGGGTTCAACATTGATCATCATGCATGTTTTATTGAGATAAAGAAAACTACCCTATTATCTAACCTAATTACCTATGACATTTAGCCCAGATTAAACTGTTGGACTAAGAAATTACTCTATCCTGGGGTTATTTGACCAAGATTAGGCAGTTTGGTTAAATTTATTCACTAGCTAACCTAATTTTCTTAGCTAAGATTAAACAGTTTATCCAAGCTTATTCACTATTCCTATCAACATCAATTTAAAAGGACTTGTCCATGTTTAAACTGTATGAACCAAGTCACTGTTATTGCATGGGGCTCTATCCAATTTCTTTTATGCCCTTTTTTATTCTTTTTCTTTTTCTTTTTCTTTCTTTTCTTTTCTTTTTCTCAAATTATTTGCAGAATGAAAAAATCATTTGACAATCAAAACAATAAAAGGATAAAATTTTCATTCACCAGTTGATCCTATAAATTATAGGGTTATAACAGCGGCTCCACCTAAGGATTGTACTCTCCTTGTGAAGTGCTAAGAATCATGTTTTCTGATGTTCTGAAAAACTTTCTCCACAATTGCCTTTGTTGTTTGATTTGTTTTATTTTTGAAAGTTTGATGACAATGTTCAGTGGATTAGGGCCTTCTCTGCAGGCTTCAACCATCTGATCAAGGTTATTCACTCAAAAACTTGTAAGTAAAATAAAATGATTTGTACAATGGAAAGGTGTGACTGAAAGGTCCCTACTAAGGAGGTGAATAATGCTTCAACATTCTACCATTCACAGGTCCTCCTGGCAGATTGGTCCCATCGCTGTT
Organism: Picea glauca; assembly: GCA_000966675.3. Lineage (NCBI taxonomy): Eukaryota > Viridiplantae > Streptophyta > Pinopsida > Pinales > Pinaceae > Picea > Picea glauca. The sequence goes on along the minus strand of JZKD02S1729853.1, from coordinate 531,203 downwards.
GTTGAGCAGGAAATAATTATTTCCTCTGAATGCGTGAATTATGTAAGTTCCCTTCCATAAATTGTTGAATTTTCCATGCTTCCCCTTATCTTCATTTCGGGCATCCCATCTCAGAACCAGGCCACCTAGCTCAAAGTCATCCTCTTTAGTTCTTTTATCAAAGATCTTTTTTATGCTCTCCTGGACAACCTGAGTTTTGTTGTATACTTCTTCTCTGGACTGCTGCAAGTGGATCATCTAGTTTACCCTTCTTTGGGAGTCGTTCGGCTCGGCTTGCATCTCTTTGCCACCTTTTCATGACCGGAATCCATCAAGAGGTACAAAAAACTGCTTCAGTTCCATAGACCAATTGCTATGGAGACATACCTATTGACCTCTTGGTGGGCAGTCTGTCGGCCCACAGTGCGAAAACCATCTTGTTATGCCATGAATTTTTGTTTTCTTGCAACGTATTCTTAATAATTTTCACCAGGGTTTTATTGGATGACTCCGCCAGCCCATTTCCCTGAGGGTAATAAGCTGTGGAATGTCCCAAACCGATATTGTACTGATTGAAAAAATTTATGAGATTCTTGGATTGGAAAGTAGCTTCATTGTTAGTTATAATTTTCCTTGGACACCCAAAATGAGACAAGATATTATTTTCTAAAAATTTAATAATGACAAAATTAGTAGCTTGCCTGCTTGGTACAACTTCGATCCATTTTGTGAAATAATCTGTAGCAGTTAGAATCCACCTGTGCTATCCCGAAGAGGGAGGATGTATTTCTCCGATAAAGTCTAATCCCCATTGTTGGAAAGGAACTTCAACAGAGATTGGTTTCAGGGGCAAAGGGAGGATATTTTTTTTTCCCTCGAACACTTGACATTTATGACACAAAGTCACCTTCTGATGCACATCAACAAATAGTGTAGGCCAATAGAACCCAGCTCTGAGAATTTTATTAGCTATGGTCTTCCAACTCAGGTGACCACCACAGTCTCTTGCATGAAAATCCTACAAAACTTTGTCAACTTCATCCTTTAACAGACAATTCAAAAAAATACCTCCAGGATCCTTCCAATACAGATTACCTTCTAGAATGCAAAATTTTAGTTCTTTCAATTTCAAAAACCTAGCTTTAGTTTTGGTCAGACCAGGGGGAGCTTGTAAGTTATGCAAAACAAATATCAGGTCTATGTACCATGGAGAGTTTAGAAATACCTCTTTCACGCTTGGAGTCACCTGCTCTCCCTGTTCATCTACTGCAACTAAGAAATTAATATTAAGAGCATGGAAATTGGATTACCCCATTAACTTTGTTAGACATTGACCTTTAATCAGTTTAGTGGGCTTAATCTCTATGTCATACTCCAGAATGATAGCAATCCATTTTCTTCTTCTGCCATCTGGATTGTCCCGAGTTAAAATATCCTTCACTATTGCATTCAGAACGTATGCGATGGTGTGGGAATGGAGAATATATACCCTAAAATCCTTTATGGATTTTACCAGGGAAAAAGCTTGTTTCTCCATTATTTTATAATTCAAAGCAACATCTCTCAAAGATTTACTGAAAAAGGCTATGGGCTGTTCATACCCTTCGGTGTTTTTCTGTAGTAATACTGCTGCAATGGTATGTTCAGAAGCGAAAGAGAAAAGGTAAAAATCCTTGGTGAAGTCAGGACTGATCAAGACTGGAGCCTGTGTGAGTGCATGTTTAATTTGTTCAAAAGACTTCTTGGATTCAGAGTCCCACTTTATTTTTGTGTCCTTTTTTAACATGTTGGTGATGTTCCTAAGAAGCTCAGCCAGGTTAAGTATGAATCTTCTCAGAAAGTTTATTTTTCCAATGAAGGATTGTAACTCTTTGATATTCCTTGGGTGCTCCAGTTTCTGAATGGCTTCTATTCTGTTGGGATCTATCTTAATTCCATCCTTAGAGATTATGTTCCCCAACAATTTACCTTCCTCTAATATGAAAAGGCCTTTCTTAGGATTCAGAGAAATCCCAAATTTCCTGCATTTCTCAAACACTCGTCTGAGATGTCGCAAGTTCTTGTCATCGGATTAGGAATAAACAATTACGTCGTCTAGATAAATGACAATAAATCTACCAAGTTCTTCCACAAAAGCAATGTCCATCACTCTTTGGAAAGTGTCCCTAGCGTTCATCAACCCGAAAGGCATTTTCATGTACATGAAGGTACCCCAAGGTGTTGTGAAGGTTGTTTTCTCTTGATCATATGGGTGAACGAGAACCTGGTTATAGCCTCAGAAACCATCCAGTAAGGAGATTCAACTGGATCCAACTACCTTTTGTAATATATGGTCCATTTTTGGCAGTGGATAGTTGTCCTTTAGGGAAACCTTGTTTAGGTTTCAGAAATCAATGCAAAGCCTGATTTCCCCAGTTTTCTTTCGGGTTGGGACTAGATTTGAAACCCATTTGGAGAATCGTAAAGGAACTATGATTTTGGCAGCATACATCTTTTTGATTTTTTTTTCTATCAGGGGAAGTAACTTGGGATTGATTCTCCTAAGTTTCTATCTGAAAGGTTTTTGATCTTCTTTTATCAGGATCCTATGTTGAATGATGCTTGTGTCATAAGATTTTAAGTCTTCATATCCCCAAGCAAAAATGTCTACATATTCCTTGAAAAGTTCAATGTATTTGAGTTTCTTCTCAGGAGGTAAGGATTTGGAAAGTTTTACTATCCTGGGTTTCTCTTTTGTCCCTATGTTACAGTCTTTAACCTCTTTCCCACTGGCTTCAATTTTAGGTTTTTTAGCTACATCATTAAAATCAAATAAGTCTTCTAACAGAACTAAACCCCTAGGTAAAACATTACTCTTTAAATGAAAAACATAAAAATCCATATCATCTTCACCTGATTCTTCTGGATCTGTTTTATTTACACTATTATTTCCAAAAACAGATTTATTTACATTTTCATTGTCGTTTTCTAAGTCTATGTTTGTACACGCGAAATCATTTTTGCATTGTAGAAAATCTTCAATTTGATCATCGTTCCCAAATAACTACTAGTATCTGATGTTGTCCGGGATGGTCGGTCTGCACTTCACCTCCACCGTGTATGGGCGAGTGGAACGAAAAGGTATCTTGCATGCAGTTGCTGACGTAGCTAACCCATCTTCTAAAATGTTTTGTCCCCTGGGCATCACCTGCAAATCAACTTTGGTGAAACATTGAAGGGCATCCAAAACAACATTTCTATAAGCTCTAAGCCTGGGATGTTTTGCTGCATACTCACCTTTAATTTGTTTGATAATTAATTCAGAAATGCCTCTTACCATGATTTGTTTGGCACCAACATTCTTTAGTAGTTTCAGGCCGAGCATTAGGGCTTTGTACTCGGCTATGTTGTTAGTGCATTGAAAATTCAGTTTGTAAGAATGGTTTTCCGAATACCTGGATTTGTGATTGTGCAACCAAACTCATGCTCCAGCTCCTTTACTTACGGCTCCATCGAAGTCCATGCTCTAGAAATCTACCGGTAATTCTTCCCTTTTGCCTCAGTGATTTCTTGGCCTTCGTTCGGGTCAAATGTATCTTCTTTTAGCTGAGCAATTTGTTCTCCCATATCACTGTCGTTATATAGGATGAAGGAATCTAGATCAGAGTGAGTAGAGTACAGAGTATAGTTATGGGGCTTTTCCTGGCTGCTGACCATATATTTCATCAACGTCTCTCTGTATAGTCTTCTCTATTGTCTGAATATTGTGATGGTGGCATATGACATATCCAACTGCAAAGTGCATTTCAACTTGCCTCCCCAAGGCCTGGACAACAACATACCATATTTCAGGGGAATGTTCGTGACCACAACATCCATAACCATGATTTTTGCTGGAATCTGAACTAGGGTGATACATAAGTCCTTGATCAACCCAATATATCTGACTTTCCTGAAGTCAAAAGAGTGTAAATCCTTGTAAAGTCTGGTGACCTCGAGTCCCATTTTTTCAATCACTTCTTTAGGCATCAGGTTATGGGAAGCACCTGAATCTTACATAGCATTGTGCAGAATTAGGTTGTGTATATTAAGGCTGATGTAACAAGGAGCAACAACACCAGTGTCAGTCTAACCATCAACTTCAGGGCCAAACAAAAGTTCAGGTTGATCATCAATAATATTTACCATGTACGAATGATTCGTCGATCCAACGGTTAAGGCCTTCATGCCTATATCAGGAGAAATGCTCAAAACTTTGATCACCTGCGATCGGTAAGTGTTCTTACTCATCAACTCGGAAAGGGGAATGGGAATTTTCACTTTGGCTAATTCCCCTTCGAGGCTGAAAGGAATAGGTGCTCTGCTTTGGCTCAGCAATTCTGATCTGTCCACCATAGTTTTCTGAGCAGAAGTACTTGGTTGATTGGTTGATGAAACCTCAGCCTACGTTGATCTTTGTAGAATGGTAGGGTTTCTTTTTGCTGGAGTTTTAGCATTACCTTTCTTGGGGATCTTCTTGGTAGAAGGCTCAAGAGCTTTCTTGTTTTCGACCGTTTTCTTCATTTCAGTTACCTTTTTTGGGGAATTTTCATTTGTCTTTTTACTTCGTAGATTGTACTTCCTGCGTACCTCCATAATGGAATTTTCAAATGCTTAGTGTTCAATCTCTTTGGCTTCCTCACTCACCTCTGCTTGAGAAAGAAGGAAAAGTTCTTGCTCTTCCTGAGTAAGGAAAATGGCTTTGTTATTGTGAATGCCCATGAGGTTTATGTGTGTGTCCTCTAATTCTTCAATTACCTCCTCACCTTCATTGGCATAATTTTCCTGTAGAGGTGGTTTGATCTATTGATCATGACCCCTTTATTCTCTTTGATCCCTAGGATCTTTCTGCCTGATTTGAGGAGGATTTCTTCTGAAGTTAGGATTTTGAATTTGTGGAGTAGGTTGGTTTTCTCTAGGAGGATTTCTTTTATCTACAGTAAGTCTCTCCATCATCCTTTCCATTGCTCTAGCTAAGGAATCTAGTTTTGCGTCAGAAGAAGATGTGGAAGGTTCCTCTTTAATCATGACTCTCCTCTCCATCCTCTATCGTGCCCTTTTAGCTAGTAGGTTGGCCTCTACACTTATCGTGCTTTTCTGCATGTCCTCCAGAGTGGTGGAGTTTCTTTCCCTTAATTGATACGACATATCAGTGTCGAAACCGTCAGGGAATTTTATCAGTGCCAAACCTTTTGGGGGTTTAATATCGACTGGAATTGCATTGTACAGATTGTTGAAGCGGGTGCAGTAGTCTTGTACCATCTCTCCTTGATTCCTTCTGATGTTTTCATATTCTGACAAGATCTAGAGAGGGTTTTTCTTTACCTCCCATCTATCCAGAAAACTTCTTTGAAACGTCGTAAGGTCAACCACTGAAGAAGCACATAAGACTTTGTACCATTTCTTAACTTCCCTAGTCAGAATCTGTGAAAAAAGTCTCATTTGAATGTTAGCTTCATCCACTTCCTACAAGTCAAAATAGTCATTCATTTTATCAACATGTTGCTATCCGTTCAAAGGCCCTGTACCATCGAACTGCGGGAGTCTCGTTTGATAGTCCTGGGGCATATCGTGTAAATTTGCAACCAACACCAAGGGAGCATATCTGGCCGCCATGATAGGTGGAGGGGGTGGGACAACAACCTGAATGATAGGTGGGGCGCTGGCAGAAAATGAGGAGGATGAGGGACTAGCTGGCATAGAATGAGCGGTTTGAGGTTTTGCAGTGGGAGATAGTATTTCAGGGGTTCGGGGTTGCAGGATGGTTGGATCTAAAATGGTTTCAGTCACAAAGCTATTAGATTTCATTCTAAACAGGATTTGTTAAAAAATGGTGTCAAAGTTGAGATCTTGAAGGGCAACAAGTTCCTCTGGAAGAGAAGGGGACCTGTGAAGGGGACTATGACTCCCTAAACCCTCTGCAATGGTTTTCTTTATGAGTAATTGTTCTGGATTATTAGTTGCTATTGTAGGTTCTGGGTCTAGGTGGGATCGAGTATAAGCTCTTTTAGGAGCCAGTTTTTTTAATTTTTATATATTTTTATTTTTATGAATCCGAAATTACTATGTACAATCATTTAACAACCTCTGAACATTATTTCTTTCTCAGATTTATAATTTTCTCAAAAAAAAAAAAAAATCTAGGGAAAAAGAAAACGCGTGGTTGAATGTTTGTTCAGTTCCCCAGTATGGTCGCCACTATGTTAATGCTTTGTAAATTCCCAGAGGTTGTTAGAGTAGAAAAAATTTATAGGAGGTAACTTTATCCAACCACTTTGAAACTGGAATCTAGCCCTACCAGTTTCAGAGAGGGATCTCTCTGTATGATTTAGCTATGTTTTGATTTTGAGATATTAGGCTAGTTAAACAAAATAAGATTGGATAGCTTGTTTTGTTTTTGTTAAGTTGTCTGAAAAAGGGTTTTACACCTCCATTGGGCTATGGGGTCTATATTAAAAGATAGAGTTCTAAACAAAAATTAAAATATTCTTTTCACAGGGCAAGATAATGCATTAATTGGATTCTTTAGTAATAAAGTGATGAATAGCAGAAAAGATGAGAATATCAATTAAAGTAAAGAAGCATTTAAGAATTTCTTCACTCTAATATCAGAAAGATAAACATTAAGATCTTTCAAAGTCGGAAACAGGGTATACAAAGATAAATCCTGCAACATGTGTTACTTTAAAATATTAGATTAGAAAACAATATGACAACTGAGGGAGAAAAACATTTAACATAGAAAAGAAAACATCACCAATGAATAACACACGAGAATCCTGTGAAACGTCCCTTTGTATTACTAGAATATCTCTTGATAAAAATTACAGTCTTTCTAGCTTACAGGGCATAAAGATCAACCCTCAGTACTTCAAAGTTTGAAGTATTTATAATCAAAAATTACATACGATCCTGTCATTAAAGATCAGGATGTGGAAATCTAAATTTAGCTAACTAACTCAACAAGATACAAAAATTTAGGAACTGTTTGATGATGTGTTGAAATCTTCATGTTGATTTTTGGGTAAACTGTTGGTGAGTCCTCTCCATGACCTCGTCTGATTGGATATATGACTAGGCTTGGACACCTCGATCAAATTGCATAACTCTTCCTATCGAAGGTTACTGGGAATGCTAACTTTGAGCAATCTTCGGTATACTTCATCCATATCTATATACTTGGCGAAAGTTGGCTTGATGATGAAAATGTACTGGATCTCGTGCTATATGATGATGTCTAACTGGGAATATTCTAAGAACGCCTTGCCTATGATACTGCCTTGTATTCCCGAGAATTTCGAACTATCTTTAGCCATGATGGCTAGTTTCTTTTTATAATCAGAAAGTGTCATTAACTTGTCATTTATGACCCTTAAGCCAAGGAGGCCTTCCTTCTGCAGAGCTTCAATTTTGCTGAAAAATATTTGCACTCCTATGTCCATAGCCTGGAATTTTTCCTCTAGTTGTAGCATCAATCCTCTTTTAGTCAGGACCCTCTTGAACTCAAGGATGGTTTCTTTCCTATATTCAATTTTCAAATCCTCTAACTCTTCTACGTTTTTTGAATTCATGAATTTAATGATCTCAGTGGCTTCTATGGGCATCTCTCCCAATTCTCGCCTTATCTTCTCAATCGCCTGCTTGCTTCTTTGTACTAGTTCATTCTGCTCGAACATGATTTGAGCCATAGGCCATATCTCATTTATGGATTTGGTGATATCCATCCAGACATTTTCCTTGACCTTAGCAAGTGTTTTGCCTGCCATTGTTTTCTTTTGAAGCTATTGCAATTCCTATTTGAGCTTGTTTGATGTTTGTTTCTCCTTGGAGTAGCTTTTTTGGTAAGAAGACTTGAGTTCCTGAAGGTTCTAAATCTCCTTTTTAAGTCTGCTAATCTCTGTCTCTTGCAAATTCATCTCTTCCATGGATTTTTCTAGTTCTACTGTCTTCTCCAGAGCTGTCAGTGGAGTTGTTGAAGGAGTTTCTGCTGAGGGTATTCCCATTGTGGATGTTGTGCTTACTCCTGTAAGTGGAACTACACTCAATGGAATGACTTCCATAGGCTTTGATTGTTCCTTCTCTTTCAATAACCTTTCTATTTCTGCTTCCATCTCTTTCAACTGTGCATTCTGCTCCATAATCAACCTGAGCATCTCATCCTTTTCCCCTTCTGTCTCAGCTATCTCCTTTACCTGTGCATCTTCTGTTGGTGGCAGTTTCAACTATTTCCTCAGAGATGCTATATCGACATTTTTCTTTTTAAGCATCTCCTCAATTGCTTTCACATTTGAGGGGTCATACCCGATCTTGAGGACCAATTCTTCCAACATATTAATTTTGTTATCCTTTGCAACGGATGATATCTTTTCTAATTTCAGCTGCATCTGGACATTGCTCAGAGATACGTGTAATTTAGTGGCCGCAATAGAAACATTTGCCAACGTGGAGAAAATCATTTCCCCGGTTTTCCTGTGCAGATCCATTTGATCAACATGATGCACATACCTTGTATGAAACTTGAATGTTTCCCTTTTGTAATAAGTGATTACTTTCGGGTCTGGCACCTGTGCCTACAAAAATGCCATGTGCATTCTACCCTTCTTCATATCGAATGTAGACAACATTCTGTGTTGTGACGTTGATGTCTGTTTCCAAAATTGAGCATATGTACTGTTGGTTAGCGTTTGATTTTTCTTTTTGATCAGGTCATACTTCTAAAAAATACTCAACTTTAGTCCTACTTTACTCGGTTGGTCTACTGGTGGAGTATTCATGGGATTCTTAGGCACAACCGTAGACATGATTTTCTTTCTTCTTGTGCTCAGAAGTGACTGATCATCTTTCATAGTTGCGGTGGACTGGATTTCCTTTTCACCAACCGTGTCAGGTGTAAGCCTAGTTTTTGGCCTTTTGGTGTATAATTCGAAATCTTCAGCTGAGACTTCAGTGTTGGAAGGTGAAGTATCCTTCCTGGGTATTTTCTCCTTGGGAACCTGTGGTGTAGTAGTCTGTGAGATGATGACCGAGGGGTCCTTCTTTTCTATCTCTACCAGATGGTTCAACTCCCATTCTATTTGATTCGCGAACTTCTCTATCTTAGGTTTGGGTGTATGAACATATGGGACATTTTTGTTTTTAATCCTCATCTCAGAAATTATCCTGCATGGATCATAGTGCCATATGAAACTAAAAAAAAACTTCATTTCTTTCAACAGTCTGTCTGCTTCCTCCCCGGTGCCTCGGCTATTGCAGATGAAAGACCCTATTTGCCATTTAATTCTAAGCTGCTATTTATTTTTCAGAGACACAAAATTTATGTCATCTGAGTTAATCATTTGCCTTATGTATTCCAGGAAAAATATCCTCACGGGTAAATACTTGGGCAATTTGTATGGTGCCAACTCACATCCATATACCCTGATCTTGATGTGGTTTTGGTAAAGATACCAGTCTCTAGTTTTTGCAAGGCCTGAGAGGTGTAAAATCCTATGAATCTCCTCATTTATTCTTGGTTCAGGTCTGCCACTGAGCATGCTCACCACTAGATGGTATAACTGCTCGATAAACTGTTTGAAGTTGAATTCTGTAGAATTTTGTCTGAGTAGTGAAATCCAAGTTGTTAAAGCCTGTGGCCTCCCATCCTTGTCCATCTTTTGCATTGAAAAGGAGAATCTGTCCGCCTGAAAGAAAGTGAACATGTAGGCTAGTATTGAGGAATAGCGGAACATGCCCTCTGTGGTGAAATTTGAAAACTGTTCATGAATATTGTTCGCCAAGAAAGTGTTGTAGTTGAACTGCATGGTGGGTCTTTCTTCTATGGGGAAGATGGAAAAAAAACCCAATATGAGTTCATCCACCCATTGGTCGGAAAAATAACCCAACAGAGCACAGAGCGACGAAATGATTTGGTTTCCCTTTATTGAGAACAGGGAGGAAGGGTACGGTGGATTTGTCTTGGGGAGCTGAGTAGCCTGAGGGAGGAAAAGCTCAAAAATCTGGGCTCTCTGAGGGAATGATAGTTTCTAGTAAAGATTCGTGATGATTTTGATATTGAAAGAGGAGGCAGATTCATTTCTGGGTATCTGCATCATCTAATAAATGGCCTCAGGTGTGATGAAGAAAAGAGTTTCTCTTGATGAAGATAGCATGGCTCTCTGGTCAGGGATGTAATGAGCCTGACATTTGAGGGAAAACTCAGGGAAATGGTGGACCTGGGGGAAAAGATATAGAGGAAGGTTGGACTCCCAGAGCCCAATTTCATCGCTCTTATCTAAGAAAACATCCTTTAGCCATGACTGCAAATCCATGAAATCAAATTCGCACCTGGTGTCTATGATTAAATGATCTTTGTCCACCAAATGGATCCTGTCGAGGTCGACAGGAGGCGAGAGGAAAGGATTTTCCTCGGCTTTTGCTCTCTTTGATTTTGGCGCCATCACTGTGAAAATACTTGCAAGTCAAACAAAATGTTAGTGGGGATGACTGTGGTTTTGGATGGTTGACTGGAACGGAGGTAAGACAGGGATAATTTATCTAATGCGAGGACAAAGTAAGCAATGGGAGAAATGAATGGAAAGAGTGGTTTTGAGAAAATGGATACCCGTTGGGAACGGGGGATAGATCAACAAGCTAATGGATAAGTTAGTCAGTAATAAATTTCCAACGGGTCTTTTGGAGCATGAGATGGCAGGTAACAATTAATGACGAATACGACTGGGTGACGTGGAGGGTGTTGATTGGGAATTTACCATGATGAAGGGACTTGTAATGTGTGAACAGGGGGGAGTGGACTGACAGAGTTATGAGATGTGACCCTTAGAGAACAAGTGGAGAATGATGTCATGAGGTGACAGGGGATATGTCAGAAAAATTGGTACGTGGTGGGAGTCTGGACCAATGGATCTCTGCCACATACAGAAGGGGGCCCATTAGAGAAATCACTC
>JZKD02S1729853.1:491541-520213 GCA_000966675.3 Picea glauca | reverse complement strand
TCTAAGCACTAGTACCTCGGCCATTCATCTGTGCGTTGTTTTTAATCTGTGAGCGCAAACTCATTTTTTCTTTGAAAACTTAGGATAAGCGTTTTAAGTGGGTTTGTCCAAGCTTTCCTTGTTTTTATCACCATGGGGTTAGACATTCAACTTTCAAACATCAAAGATAGGGTTCAACATTGATCATCATGCATGTTTTATTGAGATAAAGCAAACTACCCTATGATCTAACCTAATTACCTATGACATTTAGCCTAGATTAAACTGTTGGACTAAGAAATTACTCTATCCTAGGGTTATTTGACCAAGATTAGGCAGTTTGGTCAAATTTATTCACTAGCTAACCTAATTTGCTTGGCTAAGATTAAACAGTTTAGCCAAGATTATTCACTATTCCTATCAACATCAATTTAAAAGGACTTGGCCATGTTTAAACTATATGAACCAAGTCACTATTATTTCATGGGGCTCTATCCAATTTATTTTATGCCCTCTTTTATTCTTTTTCCTTTTCTTTTTCTTTCTTTTCTTTTATTTTTCTCAAATTATTTGCAGAATGAAAAAATCATTTGACAATCAAAACAATAAAAGGATAAAATTTTCAGTCACCAGTTGATCCTATAAATTATAGGGTTATAATAGGCTTACATATTTTCCTCTCTCTGTCGCGCACTCCTTTCAATTAGCCTAGAGAACCAGACTTAATTCAACACTCTCTCGGATAGAAAACTGTATCTCTATCCCTGCAGACGATTTCTAACATTCATCCACAACTCAAATGCATGTAAAATACATTCATAACACAACACTCATTGAACATAAAGATAAAATAGGAAAAACTGTCATTTTATATTAATGGTGGAATGCCAAATTACAATGGTGGAGTCCGAGCTGCAACTGAGTCTTGGCTCTCATCAACCTCCAACCTATCTACCCAACGTCTACCCAACGTCTACCCAACCTTCTACTAGGATTACAATACAAATATTTATACAAGAGGGTCTCAAATGAGCTTCCCTCGCAAGCTAACTAATGGCGTCAAATCACCACACCTAATGCTTATCAAAAGTCCAAATTACAATGATGGAAATTCTCCTCCAAATTGGATGCAGATCCATTTCGTCGTCAGCCTATTAATGGATAAATTATCTCCATCTTGTGTGAGAGCACGATCTGGCTCCTCCAACTTGTCTTCAATTAATGCATGGATCACGCCATGGATTCTCAAGGAAAAAATGAGAGGGAAACACCTCTCCTTCCTTGAATGCGTACCACGTGTTTTAATTAGTTGGCACGTGCTTAGATGGAGTGATGCTCTTGCATCACATTCCCTTGAGTTAATATGGATATACACTCCATTAACACAACCATGATATTTTGAACTTGCTCTTGTCACTTTGCTTCTACCTTCATGAAGGTTCTTCTCAATCTATAGGGTTCCTTTTTACTAGCTTATTGGGTTATTCCAACAACAATTTTCATTCATTATAGGTCAATTAAATTGACCTTATGACTTCCATTAATCCTCTGATCATGAGGGATCATACACATATACAAGGTTTAATCCTTCATTAATGCAGTAATTATTACTGCTACGGATCCTTTCAATCCATTCGCATCCAAGTCTTGCTATTAGTGCCCATCAGCATAATCTCACTCTTATAGGATTGGCTATCATTTCCCAAAATAAATGATAGGCTTCCTCTACTACAAAATAGCATGATTCAATCTCATTGGGTAAAATCCCAATTGAATTTTGAATCTACATCATCCTCCTTAATGGACTTATGGATATCATTTTCGTACGACAGTGATACTCTCAATAGGATCATGTTAGCCTTGGTAAACTAGTCTTTTGATTGTTCTCTGGCCCATCCAGGCCTGTGTCTGAATCATGCTATGCTAGATAGGGTAGGGTAGTATGCCCTCTCACTTAAAGTTTTCAAATAATATTTTTATGTGAATCATGCATGAGCCCAAAGAGGCCAAGTGTTGTTTCCATGCTATGATACCAATTTGTAACACGCCCAACCCATTAATTACCTTTTTAAGGAATGTGGCGTCTAAATTTCACTTTCCTTAACATCTCAAATACTCTACCCAAGGTCTGCATCCTCTTCTACTCATCTGTAGTGTTCTAACGACTGCTACCAGGCTCAAATCTGAGATTTGGATTGCAATTTATGGCCTCCAAAATTTATTTGAGTGCTATTAGTTGAGGGCCACGTCACGTCCATGTGGATCCATTTCATTCGTACCATCCTCAAGCTCCTACATACACGTTGGAATTCCATCCACCGTCCAATCCAACAACGATATTTGATCTTTATTTGACACATAAGCTGTAGGGGAGTTCAGTGTTCGACACTTCAGAGTTGAATGCCCCTTTTCCTTTCTACGCACAAATCCTCCAGAGTCCCAAAATATTGAACTACTGAGGTGCTACCACATAGCTCTGGCCTTCGACCCTTTTGGGAGCATACATTCTAACATCCCAAGTCTCCCAGAGTTTTGAACTCCTGAAGTTCCAAAGGAACCCAAAATCTCTCCACGTGGCTCCTTCAGTGGGTGACATGTGTCACATGTTAATGGGCTTATCAGGCCTGTGAAACATACAAATACAGGTGACACGTGGCATGCTAAACAAGGGTCCATGTCACCCTGGGTGACATCAATGTGCTACATCACCCTGGACTGATAGCCTTCCAAGCACTTTTATTCTAAGTTCAAGGTATGTCCACGCAACCCCTAGTTCGATAGCCTCTGTTACATTGTAACTTTAGCGTTCGGGGAGTTCATGGTGTGACTTCCTCCTTTCTCTCGGAGTGGTCAACGTCAGGCTGACCATGGTTTATATCTAACAATCAGGAGAGATCCTGAAGGGTCTCAATCTCTATGGTTCGTGTTTATTCACAACTCTGACATTCAGGGATTTTAATGTCATGACATCGACATCCTCTGAAAGTAAGACTTCGTCCAAGTGCTGACTACAGTTTGGATCCAACGGAAAGGAGGGATCCCGATGTATTCTCAAATCGATGGTTCACACCACTTCATAACTTCAATGTTCAAAGGTTTTCTCACCTTGAACCACACTTCCTTCCGGAGTTCCAAACTCTAAACATGCTGAGAACTCTGATCAAGGGTCCACGTGCATTCTACAATGGGTGGTCGAGATCTAATCCAGCCTTCGGGCCTTCAGGAGCTCTCGAACCAAAGAAAAAAACTCATCGGATCTTACAGAGTGTCAAAATCTGAACCACACTCGATCTGTCGCGACATGCACCTGACGCCAACGGCTAGGATTTGCTCCGACCTTTGGAGCTTTGCGAAAATTTCATTCTCTTGTGATTGTATTTCAATTTTGTCAGAGAATCGGGCTTCCGGATAACCGTTGATCTGAGGATGACATGTCCCTCTACTACAAATGACCTAGATAAACTTCAGACTTTGGAGAATTAGTATCCTTTACGATGAACACACAACATTCGTCGAATGGTTACAGTCATTCATTAGCAATCTAAACAATAATACATTTACATTTTTCCCATGCCATAGCATGGTAATCATAATTAATGATTAATTACAAGATGGGAGAAACATGGGTGTTACATTAGTCGACTAGGTAAAGTCAAAGTCGAAGGTCGAGGCGGTTCGACATGGTAAAGGAATCGACAGCAATTTGAAGAGGTTGACAAGTGATCATATGATGACCGACTAAATACCAAATGAAGGATGACTGGTAGTCAACTAGTAATATGACTTGGAGTCGACTGTAATAGAATCCTGAGATTCGTGATATTTATAGCCAATGATATTCATGGTTCTATAACTGTTTTTGGGTGCAAATTATTTAGGGTTTTTCCTATTTTAAATCGTATAAAGAGGCGTGTTGTAAGGCCCTAAAAGATAATCAATGAATCGTAGGATAGCCAGTCTTTAGAGAAATATTTATATGTAGGTTGTTGGTCATGTAGATGTAAGCCAGATTGGCTATAGGGTTGTTCTTTCACAGGAAAGAAGGTAGGATGTTGATTGTGTCTTAGGTGTGGACCAAGTTTAGACATGTAACCTTTTACTCAGATTGAATAAGACAACAAGAGAGAAGAATGTTCAATGAATGATGGTTTTCCTGGTTTGGGTTTCTAGGGTAAAATATTTATGTACTGTGTGATTGATTTTTCATTTACGTTCTTGATTAAATTCTTCTTCTCTTCTACTAGGCTTATTGTGGAAGTGTATCTCATTTCCTAACAAGTGGTATCAGAGCTATGTTATGCTTTGACATGTGTATAAGATCTTGATTTACCAATATTTAATCTGAGAGCGAAACCCTAGGTACAGTGAGAGTTGTAAGTCATAAATTGTGTTAAAGATTATGGTAAAGAATGGCGAGTAGTTAAAGAATAGAGATAGAAAAATTCAATAGAAAGAATTTTGAGCTTTGGAAGCTTAAAATGGAAGATCTTCTTGTGGATCGAGAACGATGGACAACAGTTTGTCCAGGTACCCAACCGATAGGCATGTTGATGGAAGAATGGGAGAAACTCAAAATAAGAGCAAGAAATTTGATTTTTGTCTTTGTCTTGCAGATTCAATATTACCGAATGTCTCAGGTGAAGATTCAACCAAGAAACTATGGGACAACCTAGGAATCCTATACTAGTCGAAATCTCCGGTAAATAAGTTGTTTCTAAAAAAGAAACTGTATCTTCTGAGAATGAGTGATGGTAGTTTGGTGACTAAGCATTTGAATGCGTTTAACACCATTTTAATCCGGTTATTGTCAGTGGATATTAAAATCACTAAGGAGGAGAAGTGTATTATCCTATTATGTTATTTTCCAGACTCATGGGATAGGTTAGTCCTGGCTATAAGGAGTAATACAACCACCCTAGCGCTAGAAGATGTGGTTGTTTATCTAGTGGTGAGAGGTTGACCAAAGATGCTTTAGTGGTGAGAGGTTGACCGGTTGAAAGAGATAAAGGAAAATTATCTGGTAGAAATTATAAGTAGAAGGGTAGATCTAAATCCCCAGTTCATTAGACAAAAATATGTTGGAGATGCAGTAAAAATGGGCATTAGAAAAAGGACTGTAAGTCAAGCGCGATGGAATTCAGTACGATATATGACGAGAAGAGGTTGACCGAGAGAAAGATGACCCCAAATAAGGGAGATGATGTGTACCTTGCGTCTACCCATACACAGTCAGATCAAGATGTTTGGTTGATCGAATCAGGAGCATCCTATCATATGAAACCACATATATAATGGTTCTACAAGTATAGATTATATGATGGAGGCGATGTGTTCTTGGGGGATGACTCGACAACCAAAAATTTAGTATGAGGAAGAGTTCAACTGATACTGTAGGATGGGAGGAAAATAACCCTTCCAGGTGTGCTACGCATTCCAGGTTTGGAAATAAACCTGATATCTGTCAGTAAGATGAGTTATGCTGGAGACTCACACACTCTGTTTCAGAAGGATTTGTGCAAGATGTTCAGAGATGCGATGGTCTTAATGAAAGGAGTTCGAATGGGAAACCTATACAAGTTGTTAGGGAATGCCGACTTGATTGGATGAAACAATATTGTTGCCCCTAAAACTGACTTGAATTTGACTCAAATCGACCCAAATCGGGCTGAGTCGATACAAACCCACTCGACAAGACATGATAAAATTGATCTGACCATGTTGTGGCATGAGAAGATGGGACACATTGGAGAAAAAGGACTTCGATCCATGCAAAACAAAGGTATGGTCGAAGGTTTTCTTGAATGTGGCTTAGAAGTTGACTTTTGTGAACATTGCATATATGGAAAAAAACGTTGGGTGAGGTTTCCATCTGGAGAGACAAGGGAAAACTAGAATTTTTGCATACTGATGTGTTTGGCCTGGTTTCAGTTCCTTCACTTGGTGGATTTTTGTATTATGTATCCTTCATAGATGATTTTTCCAGGAAGACATGGATGTATTTCCTGAGGAATAAATAAGAGGTTTTCGAGAAATTTAAAGAGTTTAAAGCTCTTGTAGAAATCCAAACAGATAATAAGATTAATGTGTTGAGAATTGACAATGGTGGTGAATTCTTTGGAAAATAATTTGATCATTTCTGCAAGTAGTGTGGCATAACATGAAAAAATACCACACCATATACTCCACAGTGAAATGGATTTGTCGAGAGAATGAATAGAACATTGATGGATAAGGCAAGGAGCATTCTTAGTGGTGTTGGGCTATATTTCCATTAGATATAAAGAAGGAATGAAAGGATATAATCTTTGGGATCCTGCATCAAGGAGAACAATGTACAATTGAGATGTGGTCTTCAAAGAAGTTGGAAGTAAGTCTAAGCCTGAGGAAATTGTTCAAACCAAGAATAATCCTGAGACAGTGCAGATTGAAGCAAGGAAGGAAGAAGATGATTCAAATGAGTCGACTAAATCAGAGGAAGAGGTGGAACAACAAACTACGGTGGTAAGGAGGTCAAAAGAGTAAGAAAACCAGTCAAAATGTATAGTCCTCCCAACTTTAATTTCGCATTTGTGTTAACTATCATCGATGATGAGCCCGAGTCGACCAGTGAGGAAGTCGACTCGGTAGAGGGCAAACTCTGGAAATACACCATAGTTGAAGAGATCGAATACTTGCACAAGAATGAGACATGGGATTTAGTCAAGTTACCTAGTGGAAGAAAGCTCGTTGGTAGAAAATGGGTATTTAAGAAGAAGATGAATGTTGCAGGTCAAGTCGAGAAGTTTAAAGATCAACTGATAGTGAAAGGTTATTCCCAAGTCAAGGGAGTCAACTTCGGTGAGATCTTTTTCCCCTATTACAAAATTAACGTCCATTAGAGTAATAATGTATTTGGCTACAACATTCGATCTGGAAATAGAATAGATGGATGTGAAGATAATGTTCCTACATAGGGACCTGGAAGAAGAAATCTACATGAAACAAAATGAAGGATTTGTAGTAAAGGGCAAGAAAGAGTTGGTGTGAAAACTGAAAAGATCCCTTTATGGTATAAATCAATCTCAAGGGATGTGGTACTAGAAGTTCGACACATACATGCTTAGATTAGGATTTGTGAGAATCAAAGTTGATCACTGCATATATTCCAAGGAAAAAGATGGGTGTTTCATATATGTAGCTTTGTATGTCGATGACATGTTGTTGATTGGAAACAACATGGAAGCAATAAAGGAGGTGAAGAAACAATTATCCTCCAAGTTTGACATGAAGGATCTTGGTGGAGCTAAATTCATTCTCGGAATGAATATTAAGAGAGATCGAATCGCTAGAAAGATTTGTTTGAATAAGACGAAGTATATTGAAACAATTTTGAAACTTTTCAACATGGGATTGCAAACCGGTGAAGGTGCCAATTCCTGTGGGAGCAAGGCTAACTGTTGAACAGTGTCCAAGGACACAGGAAAAATAGACATGGCACATGTTCCCTATTCAAGTTTTGTTGGTAGTCTAATGTATGCAATGGTATACACTTGACCAGACATTGCCCATGAAATGGTACTATTGAGCAGGTACATGTCGGCACTTGGAAAGGAGCACTGGACAATTGTCAAGAGAGTATTCAGGTATTTGCGTGGCACAAAGGACTATTCTATATGCTACCAAGGAAGAACTAGAGGTGATAATGGTAAATTAAATGTACATGGATTTGTCGACGCCAACTGGGCTGGAGATCTAGATAGACAAAGGTCGACTAGCGGATATGTCTTCAGATGTTCGGTGGAGAAATAAGATGGATGATCAAGTGACATGCAGTTGTAGCCTTGTCAACAACAGAAGTTGAATACATGGCAGCCACTCATGGAAGCAAATAAGTAGTATGGTTTTAAAGGTTGTGTTCAAGAATCATGTTTTAGCAGAGAGCTATGAAGGTAAGTTGTGACAGTCAAAGTGAAATGTTTCTGGAAAACAACCTTGCTTATCATTCGAAGACTAAGCATATTGATGTACAATACCATTTCATAAGAGATATGGTGGAAATTAACAAGGTGCTACTGGAGAAAATAGACACGTTGGAAAACATAGCAGACTCGTTGACCAAGTCTGTGAGTGTTGTGAAGTTCTCTTGGTGTAAAGAGGCAATGGGCATTTCTTCCCTAGGTCTGTGAACGAAAGTTCAGGAATCTCCTCGCTTCAGCAAAGAAGACAACAAGTGGGAGAATGATGGGTTGTTATATTATTTGTAATGAAAGTCTAGTAAAGGTGGATCGAATGATGATCAAAGTTGAGGTGGATCGACAATAGATCGAGGATCGAGGTAGATTCAAAACAAGTCAAAGATAGAGGTTAGTCAACCAGGTAAAGTTGAAGTCGAAGTTCGAGGCAGTTCAACATGGTAAGGAATCTCCAGCAAGTCGAAGAGGTCAACCAACAAGAGGTTTATAAGTGGACATATGGTGACTAACTGAAGATCGAATGAATGCATGTTATCTCCTATCCTAGGGATAACTAAGGAGATCATGTCTCAAGGCCCACAGGTCCTAGACATGGAGTATCGAGAGCCATATTGACTTGATCTTGGCCCTGGAGGGCCCATATTTTTGTTCAGTGCCTCTCATCTATCAGCAACAACAACATCCATCCCATCGGCCTAGTTCTGAAGTAGCAACAGGTCTTGATCCATGAGGTAATAATTCTGGGTATCATGGTATGTGTCACTCTAATTCTCAAAACATTTGAATATGTGCATTGAATTCTCTTTTGTTTCATGATGTTTTCTTGGAAATTATGCCTTTTAACTTGTCCATACCTGGGGGGGGTGACAGAGTGCCCTAGTAAGTTGGTTCCCTTAGGGATGAGTTTCCACTGGGTGGGTCTATGAAAGCTCATCATCCATTACTTCCATACATATCACTTTTCATCATTTTCCCTCTCATCTATCCCCTACATTGGTTCGGGCATTGGGTTTTCCAAGATAGTAAGGGTTGTACCTTGCCTTGTGGGAAGAAGGGGCTAAAGGCCCAAAGGGTAAAAGTAGCTGGAAAAATTTTAAATCCAAGATCAAACCTTGAGATGCGTCACCCAAGGATCCCCGAGAAAGTAATAAAAGGCTTCTCAGCAAGAAAAAGAGGGGGACCCATAAAATAAAATAACTCAAAACCTAGTTGGTGGATAGGGGGTATCATCATGAGCCAACCTATTAGGTCCATGGGCATGTAGAGGTATGACACTACTATTCATCTAGTCACCACGCTAGGGTAGTGGCTCTTGGTTTCATAGCCAAGAGAAAGGGGGTCTCATCATGAGACAACCTTCTCATCTCCGTGAAATGCTTGTGGGTAACATTGTCACCACTGGTCACCACGCCATGGTAGTTTCCTCCATCTATTCTCTTGAAAGAAAAAACAATAAGAAAAAGAGAAAATAGGCATTGAATTGGCTAGGAAACAATTGCATCCATGACAAGGTGCAACTCACCCTCTACAGAGGCAACCACAGGTAAGACCTACATTTCCCTGTCATAACTGCACCCCTTGCCCAAACATCCCCTACACCATATCATGCATTTACATGACCTAGATTGGTCGTCACCTGGAAACACCCCACACCTAAGGAGGATTCGCCCAATAGGACATCCCAAGACCCTCTCCAAACCTATTTTGTTAAATAGCATAACATATTTGAGCATTTTTCTGGGTAAAGGGGGGTTTGATGCACATGTTTGGGTAACTTGATTATTAGATGTGATTAACATTGCTATGATCCCTGTGACTTATGAGACCATGGAGGGCGTACTTTTTTTTGTTGCGGGACCATGACCGACGAACATGTACATATGGGGAGATGATTAGCTCAGACCTTCACAGGGCTAAATTCCCACCAGATGGATGTTGATACCCCAGCTAGGGGTAGAGGGATACCAGAGGCTTGCACTAGAGAAAAGGGAGAATGTTCCAGCAGAGGCACTTTGGTAGTCCTAGACCCAGGGGGGTCTTTCCTTCCCTCCATGATGTTGGCCCTTGAAGGCCCCTGACGTCATCATTTTGAGCCTTGACATCATCAAGTTGGGGTTTTAGGCATGAGGATGGCTTGGTTGGCACATATGACAGTTTCTGAAAGGTTTTGAGGCCCAACGTTTCAATTTGGAGGCATAGCATTCTAAGAGGGCCCCCAACGTCACCCTAGGAGGGGCATCACATCACCATAAAAAGATAAAATTAGGGTTTTTATTGTCAAGTTTATGTAAAACTTGATTTTCGATGTAAACTGGCCATGTCGGCCTTTTTTGACCTAAAATTTAATTAAAGGTCACTTGTATTGTGTAAAGAAGAGAAAATTCTCTTATATTTTTCATCATCTTTCACTCACACAAGTGTGAGGTCCGAAATTCAACCTCTTTTAAGGCTTATTGGCTGAACTAAGTGGTGCGCAATTCTTGGAGGGAGCTTATCTTGGTGTATTTTTGCATTTTCATGGTGGAAATTATTCGACTAGGGTTTGTGACTAGATTATTCTTGGTGAAGTAAGTAGAAATCTGAAATCCTTCTTTATTTTGAATTGTTATGGTGTATTTACTTTTTCATTTATAAGATTATGAAATTGCTAGTGTGAAACCCTAGGAGAAAATCACATGTTATTGTCCTTTTCTTAACAAACTTCTCACCTACTTGATTTGCTAGAAGACACCTCCCTTGAAGGATATACTGGAGCCCTACCTTAGTAGCACTGTAGTACTATTGCTTCATTAAGCTTTCATACTTTTATTTCAAGCTTGACCTAAAGAACAAGGAAAATTGCTAGGGCCTAGGGCTACCTACTTCCTAGCAACTTTTCCTTCTAGGGTTTTGGATGATTGAGGCCTTAGGTTACTAACACCTCAACCATCCTCCCTCTTCCTTTAGCTCACCCATTATCATTTGTTTCCCTAAAATAATTGTCGCTGCAATAGTGACTCCATTTACCCTAAAGGCACTAGTTCATACCTTACAAGTGATTGATTGACTAAAACAACCTTTAAACCATCTACTTTAAGATTGTTACTAACCATTTCTAACCTTAGATTGAACTAACCTACTAACTATCTTTCTGATGTTGCAAAATATTTCTACAACCATCTATAACAGTAGCAAAAGAATCTTAAAAGCAAGTTTTAGAGATGATTTTATATTGCCTTCATTGCTTCTAACAAATACTACCATTTTTCCAAGTTTAGGTTATCATTTTTTTTCATTATTGAAGCTTTATTGAGGCATAATTGTGAAGTTATTACTATATATACATTGTTGTTATAAATATTTCTATTGCTTCATCTTCTATTTCAGCTTATGCTTTTATTCAAATTCTATGGTTTTATGAAGCACTAACAACAATTGGTACTTGCAAATAGTATTTTTCTTGTTGTCTTGTTCTGGGCAGGTACACTTAAAAATACATTGCTTCATATTATTAAAACCTTTGGTACTTTCTGATCAGAGTGACCTGTGAGAGGGGCGGGACTTTCTTGATACTCTTACCTTAGCCTTCTCAAACCCCCAGGTCACCAGGGATGTCTCCCTTGGGGGACTTCTCCTAAAGAGAAAGAGGTGTCTTGTTTAGGTGATAGTGATAGGACGGCCTCATGTTACGCCAATTTATTGTTCACATGCCTTTGGATTTGGGGCAAGTACAAATTGCACGATAACATTTTGGCACCGTTGTCAGGGAACAGTGAGTCAATTCTCCTCAAAGATGACACTTATCGGTAAGCCTTTCCTCAAAAGAATTTACTTTACAAAGATTACCTGACAAATCCACTGAGGGTGATGCCCTCATACCTTTGATAAATTCAAGAAAATTATTTGGCAACTCCACAAACTTCAGGGAGGTGTACCAACCCTCCCAAGTCCTTTAGAATAAAACCTCCTTGAAATTCTCCTATAGAAAAATCATTATTTAGAGGCAATATTCCTTTGAGCATGATGTCTAGTGCAGGAACTCAGACTGTTAATCCAAACCATGCTAATAACAAGAAGAAATGGTCATCCAAGATCTTCAAACCATTAGACATGAAAAGTATACTAGGATACCCTAGCCAAATGCCCCCTAAGTATGATAAATAGTTTCCTAAATTCACTGGTAATGATGTAGTCAGTGCCAAGGATCATATGAGTAATTTTTGGGCCTTCTTTCAACTTCATTCAATTAGTGATGATGTTGAGGATCTAGCTATGCAATTGTTCTCTGTTACCCTCCATGATGGCGCTAGACATTGGTACAATGGTCTCCCCGATGCTAGTATTAAAACCATGGATATATTAGAAGAAATATTCCTCAAACAATAGAGTGTCAAGGAAGACCCCAACATGCTATTGATAAGGTTGAATAACCTCACAAAATAAGAGAATGAAACCGTTAGAGAATTCCATGATAAATTTGAAAATTTGGTGTAGAATATCCCAGTGAGTCATCCTCCTTCTAATAGGTTTCTTTATACCAAATCGTTTACAGGACAGTTGGGATATATCCTCAGAGACAAATCCCCTAAAACAATCCAAGAAGCCTGAGAGGTAGCTACTTGAAGACAACCTATCATCATCTAGAGTCAAGCCTTTCTCTGCCCCAAGAGTTAGAATGGATGCTAAACCTAAGATAGTCCATAATGTTGAACCTACCTCAGACATTAGCTCTAGCTTGGAAAAACTACAACTGACTATTGTTGTGTCCTTTTCTCCACTTGAATGAGCAAAAGAGGGACACTTGCAAGTCCAGTTGGGTTTGCTAGATAGGAAAGAAGTTAGTGTATGAATCAAATGACTCAATCACATGAAATAAACAAACAACTAAGCTAGAAACAATTAAATAAATAACTAAAGAAATGAAGATAAAATGCAAGAGGAAACTTGAACCAAAAATCAATCAATATGACCAATAATCATGCCACCAATGGATAAATTGTATTAGTGGTAAAACACCAAAGAGAAAGGGGTACTTATGGATCCCCTCTTCCTCTGAGGGAGGGCTCTTGAATCCCCTATGTGAGCGATCTTCTTACAAATGGAAAACTAGAAAAGGAAATGGTGAAGAAATCCAAGCTTATTCCCTTAAGAGGTGAGGTGAATAGCTTAATGAGATGTTGCTAGTATGATCCTTGAAGAAAATAGGTTTCTTGAAGGAGAATAGAGGCAACATAACAATACAATGAGATTATTGAATTCATAGTGCACCCATCGCCTCTTTTTATAGAAAATATTTGAGGCATTATCCAATCGGTCTTTAGTCTGAACAAGGGGCCCTTTAGGGCACCCTTGGGTCCTTGACCAACACCCCATGCAGATTCAGCTCAGATTTGAGGGTCAAATCGAATTGGGCGCTGAAACAGAAGTGGGTAAGGGGTCGACAAGAACCATAAATGCGTCGTTCACAGGAGTGCATGACTTTTATCGTACACAGTCACACATCGGGCACATGCACGATCTTTTGGCTTCTTTGGCCTGCGCACGTGTGCACGCTTCCTATAGTGTTTCTGGACATGTTAATTTTATAACCAGTTATATAGTTTGTGTCTTTTGGAAATGATTTTTGAGGTTGTAGGTGAACTAATAGGTGTTTGGAGATGTTGGATTCATGTGACCATTTGCAAATGAAATTTCAATGATAACAGATGCCCCCTGATGTGTGAGGTTAGGAGCATACGTATAGAGGAAATACATCAATGTTTCTTCTACTGGGAGTACCATTGTAAGGAAGAGTGCTGAGAAGAAATGCAAGAGCGAACCGTCGGAGGGAGAAGGGAAACTATGGGACTAAACCTTTCTCTTCATATGAAAATAAAGTTTGTATACAAACGAGGCGGGCATGCCCCATGCTCATGTCATGTAACTCAAATATGTAAGACAATAACTGAAGCTATATGTTTATGTAGATAAATGCAGCGCCCTTTGGGGTGGTTTTATAATGGAAAATGACAATTCGAATGGTGATGACACCTGTAAGAAGTGTCGATCACTCATAGGAATTGATGGCCCAGCAAATTCATAGGTCATCAGCTAGTATAAAGCAATTGCAATAGTCGCAAAGTAAGACCCACCGTAACACGAGATTGTGTTGAAGTCGAATGTTAAGGGGGTCAATGACAACAGAGAGCAATGATGGTTCTCTTTGTGCCATATGAGGATCCTCATTGTAAAGGTAATGAGAGTCAAGATACTTTTTCCCTTCTGGAAACTATGTTGATGTCGATAGAAAGGGAGACGCGACTCCAAGAAGAAAAATGGCTTCATGAAATCCACTGGATTGAGATCAGGAACTGATAAGGAACATTGACAAAGTCAAGATGTGGTGAGACTCAAGACTGCCCTTGGTTGGGGATATATGTGAAGTATGAGTGGCAGCAACCATGAAATTGAATCTAGCATAAGGGGGATGACTAGACATGGGTTAAATTGTGCCAGAGGCGTGACAAAGTAGACAAACTCAAAGATCAGAGGTACATGGACTGTGGGATACTCAGGGTTTATGAATGATCTCGATAGGAGTAGGAGAGAGTAAATGCCCCAACCAAGGGGGACATGGGTTTCTTTGCCAAAAAAATAAGGTCATTAAAGGAGACAAAAGAAAGATATGTATATGATGGAAACAAAGGATTTGTACAATTACCAAATGAATAAAGAATAATTTGGGATAAGTGTGCAAATACATAAATGGGTGCCCCAGTGAAAGATGGCTTGGCCTGTGAGGGCACAAGTTGTGTGGATAACTGGTGGAGGGTGGGGGCCCCATGGGTAGGTTTGTGTATGAGGTAAATGAATGGAGGGAAATCTACAGATGGGAAAATTGATTATGGATGAAATGGAGGGTTAATGATATTGCAGAGGCACAGTCAAATGAGAACCATGAGGGGATATCCTGGGATTCCATTGGGAAAGCTATCATAATGAGGAGAAGGAGTATGTGGTTGATTCTCAAACATGCATAAGACTACCGGGACTCCCATCTCTAGGGGGTGAAAGCAACAAGAGTGTCACAGAGTCAAAGTGGACTCTGAATGGGACAACTCATGTAGGGGAGAGTGCTACCGGGTGACAGTACCAAAATGCAATGGAGGTAATAGTACTGCAGAGTTGGATGTGAGGATCCTACAGAAAAATGTCGAAGGGTGTGACTGGGAGATGCAATTGATATTCAGAGGGAATGATTACATGTCAATGTCAATTATATACTTGAAGGGGTTGCACTGGTTTATGATTACCAAGTACCTGCACACATGAAAACCAAATACCCGACATGAATAGTATATGAATATAAACAACATATAACAATTATTTGATAATTTTGAACATGAGCATGCATACCTGGGCATGATGTGATAAAAATGCTCCCCCAAGGCCGAGGATGGATGGTGACCCAGGGAATGTGACTATGTAGGTGGCGGGATCATGATCCGGTGGATGAAGACGGATCGGAAAATAGATGCTCTAAGCTCCTGTAATTGAGCATGGAAGTTTGGAAAAATGGACTATATATAGCTGTGGGGCCCACAATGCCACCTCATTTGTACCTACTACCATAGTGAGTTGACGAGGGGATTTTAGAGGAGATTTGGAGATTACAGGAGTTTGAGCCAATTGATACAGGATTTGTGAGATCCAGATTAGTGGTCTCATCCTCCTTCATAGTAGTTAGGGTTTCTTTTCTAGGCAGGGTCATATAGATGGCTGTATTAGGGGTTTTTGTAAGGGTGGGCCCCCACATGCACAGGCGATCGAAGGATACTCGTATTGAGGTGTGTGGTCGTGTTAAACATAGCCATGCATGGGGGCATGTAGGCAAGGAAAACAGGTGCACATTTGATGCGCATCTATTCAATGTACAACTGCACACTATGCGCAGATGTTTCTTTGACAGCTGCGCACCAGTGCGCAGCTGTGTAGCGAACAGGTGTGCATGAAAGCGTTCCCGTGAGTGAGATAGATGTGCACTGATGCACAAATGTGAGAAGAACAGGCGTAGATATCTATGCACCTATGGGGGGTGACAGTCGCACATGAGGCAAAGCTGGGGGGTTTTGAAAAAACTTGTATTTTTTGAAGTTTTTTATTTATGAATAGTGATGGTTGATCAAGTGTTTTTTATGTGAATGTAGGTGATTAGTTCAGGATTCCAGTCCAGTGGAAGGAGAGGGATTGGGAGCGCCTCAGGGAAGAGGTGAGAGATGAGTTGGGTGTTCGAGGACCTTTGGCAACCTGTGGGTTGTTAAATTTCTTCGACCGCCTACTATTACGGTCGCAGGAGTACCTACTGTAGTATTTGATTTCTATGTGGAGCAATGAGTAGCAGTGCTTCATTGTGCGGGGCGAGCAGCTGACATTCTTTGCGATGGAGGATGTATGTTTTTTGACTGGGCTCCCGTTTCAGGGGTGGTCCCTACCTGTTGATCCCCAGTTTCCAGGGGATGTCCACTTGGAAGACTTGGTGCAAAGGTACTATTCGGGGCCAGAATTTATGTCAGGTTTGGTCGTTCAGATTGTAGCGATGGATCCACTGGTGCATCGTTGCACAAATCCTTAGAGGCTCATCGAATCAGTGGTAGTCAGCTGAGGATTACACACAGAGTATTGGGTGGAGAGTGTTTTGCCTAGGGCTTGTTGTTGCACGCCAAGATGATGGGCCAGCTTAATCGGTGTCGGGTCGGGTGTGAGTTTTCCTTTGGGTTGATCTTGGTGGCGTAGTTTTTTGAGAGGGTGATCATGTTTTACCCTAGAGTGTTGTTGTCAGCGGCTAATGCACGGGAGCCATGACTGATGCGGTGGGCATCGATTTTGGTACGGCATGGAGGTGGGGAGGTGGCCATTATTTTATGGTTGATATGGCACGTGTGTGGCGCCAGATGCCCCAGATCATACTACAGTTCCCATATGGTGGGATTTAATTCCGACAGGATCTGGATATGGTTTTACCTCCTGGAGAGGATTGGGACCATAGAGGTATGTTGGTGTACTTTATGTTTTGTGATTTTGATAGTATAGCATATGTTTTATGTATGGATGGATGCTGATGCTATCGTTTGTTTGTTTTATGTGCAGATGTGGGGCTGCGAGGACGAGAGGTGGAGTTGGTTAGAGGCTCGACTCATCAAGGGCCCATGAGACCACCACGGGGAGAGTCGTGGGTGGGAGAGAGATGTTGAAGGGATGAGGCTGGTGCGAGTCCAGCTGATGATGTGAGAGCTAGCAGGAGACGCAAATTTGATGACGCCGATGCAGGGCCATCACTTGCACCCCAGGGAGATGCTGGCAAGGATTTAGAGGATTTTCACCACTGGTTGGAGGTGGTACTATAGGGCATGCCCGAGGGTATGTGGTCCCACATCTAGGATGAGAGAATCCTGGAGGAGTGTGTGAGTGGCCCTACAGAGTTGCAGACCCTGATCCGTAGAGAAGTTGTGGCGGGGGAAGCTATGAATGGGCAACTTCCCCCGGGACCTGGAGGACCCCCAGCTAGTGGGGCACCTCCTCCAGATAGAGGACCTAGTGGTGGTGCTCTAGAGGAACCATGAGTTCTCTGTTGTATGTTTTTGGTGTTTATATAGGCCTATGAGCCCATTTTGTATAAGGTAGTGTGAAACCTGTTTTGTGCCTATAGGGATGAGGGGGCTCACCTGCCTATGGGCGATGTACATTTTGTACCATTTTTTGTAAACATTGAAGATACATTGATCATTATATATATATAGATGGATATACATTTTTATGATATATGTGATGTTCACATGTGATGATGATTTGTGATGCTTTTTATGATGTCTAATCTATATGCTATGACAAAATTTTGATGATTTATGGATGTGTGATGGTATCTTGATGTGATAAATGCCAATCTAATACTAGGTTATCCATGTTATCTGTTATTTGATTAAATTGTCATGGAAATTTATGTGTAAATTTTATTGAATCAAAATGTCGAGATAAGAGTCTAACTTGCAGGTATTTGTGGAAGAGGCAAGGATCGCGAACATGGTACACATTGTTGAGCTGCAGGACGACAAGCTAGGAATCTAATAAGATGCTAAGGTGACGAATATGGCAGTGACTGGCCTCGATAAGGAGGCCAATGACGGTTGTTCATTATGCTTGGTTGTTGGTTGTTGAGCCCAAACATATGCCATTGGAGTGGAGCAGTTCATGTGAGGGGGTATAGAGGGCCCAAGCAACCGAAGCGAGATTCTGTGTCCATCGACTTTCTTCGTCAGTGTAACCGATGTGGTAAGCCAATGGAGGAGACATCTATCAATAACACAAATGGTAGATCGGACATAAGTCATGGAGGAAAAAAAAAGAATAAAAAACCCTACAAATGTGTACAAAAAAGAAAAAGCCTAGTGTAAAATGACTATGCTCAAGAATAAAATTTCTTCAAGTACAACCCATTGATGGGTTCTTTGAGAGGGTAGCCTTCTAAAGAGGCCAAGATGTATGCTCCTTTAGTGAGCTAGTGTTGGACTATGTAGGATCCATGCCATAATGACTCGAATTTCCCATGACTGAGAGTATCGTGAGTGATATCGTAGGATAGGATGAAATCTCCTTCATTAAATGAGAGAAGGTTGACATGGCGGTCGAAGGTGGCCTTCGACCATTTTTTAGCTACCTCATTTTTCTATAATGAAGATTGATGGTCTTCATCCATCAACTCTAAGTTAAGTAAGCACTGCTCCATTGGAGCAGTGTTAGGTAATAGCTCGATAGCGGTGTGTAATGTCGAAATTTTATACTCAATGGGGAGAGTGGCTTCGACCCCATGGACGAGATGAAATGGGGTAAAACCAGTGGTAGTTTTAACTGCCCTGCGATAAGACCATAGTGTTGAAAACAACATGTGATGCCAATTGGTCTTATGTTTGTTAACAGTGCACTGCAACATGGTTTTGAGGACTTTGTTAATAGCCTCGACCTGTCCATTGGACTGAGGGTAGTATGGGGAGGAAAACTCATGGGAGAAGCCTAACCTTGAGGAGAGTTTGATGAAGATCTCATTCTTAAAGTGTTTATTGTGATTAGAGACTAACTGTAGTGGGACTCTGAAGTGGGTAATGACGTGATTGAAGAAAAAAAGCACTGCGGTATCAATGGTGTTATTGAATGTAGGCATGGCTTCGTCCTATTTGGTAAATTAATATACTTCCATGACGATGTACTTGTGTCCATTGCTAGATGGAGGGTTGCAGGTCATGAAGTTGATGCCCCATTTGCAAAAGGGGCCAGGAGTGATGACTGGATTTGGAAGAACGGGTGGCACTCGTGATTTGTTTGCATAAAGCTGGCATTTGTCACATCGCTTCACAGTGTGGATGCAGTCCTGAAACAATGTGGGCTAGAAGTAGCCTGCTCGAATGATTTTTTGGGAGGTGGGAATCAATGAGAGGTGGTCGCCGCTTTGGAAATCATTTAAGACCCTATCGACTTCATCAATGGTCAAACATTGACAGAGTATGGTGTCCATCCCAGGTCGATATAAAATGTCACCGATAAGGAGATATCAAGGGGCCTGATGGTGAATGTGTCGACGATCAGCTTAGGAGAGGTGTGATCGAAAATTCTGTGTCCAAATGTAGACGAGAAGTTCACCATACCAGGGGTCATTTGAGGGGATGTAAAAGAGGTGTTCGTAGGGAAAATATGTGTTGATGGGTGAACTAGCACCATCTGAAGGAAATGTTGTGATGAGTTTGGCGAGGACGAGTGATTTCTTTATTTTGGGAGTTTCAAACTCTAGGTCGTATTCCTAAAGGATGACGATCCATCAGGAAAATTTACCATTAATTTGTCCTCAACTAAGCAAGTACTACATGGGGTTGGAATCTGCCACAACTTTGGTAGTGTGAAGCAAGATATAATGACGCAGTTTTTGGACTGCGAGGACAACTGTGAGGGAGAGTTTCTCTTCATGATTGTATTTCAAGGGTGGTCCTAAAAGATTTTTATTGATGTAGTAAATAACATGCTTGTGGCCATCATCTCCTACTTGGAAAAGAACTCCTGCTACTAAGACGCCTAAGGCTGATAAGTAGAGGATGTAGTCATGATCATAGTCGGGTGGACTAATCAAAGGGGCATTGGAGAGCGTCACTTTTAAATCATCAAAATCAGTTTGGGCATGTTCATCCCATCGAAATGGGATATCATGATGCAGTACGCAAAGGAAACTGTGTGCGCGAGTCACGTAATCTGGGACAAAGCATCATAAAAAGTTAGGTTTGCCTTGTAGGCTCTGCAGTTGGCACAAATTCCTAGGTGGTGGAATTTTTTTGATAGCTTGGACCTTGAGGGGGTCCACAGTGATGTCATGCTCGGAGACGATGAACCCAAGGAGGAGTTCAACGGTGACACAGAATACACACTTGAGGGGGTTCAAGCGGATATTGTATTGTTGACATCATTGAAAGATGTCCCATAAGTCATCTAGATGTTGAGTTTGTTTCTTGGATCGAGCGGTGAGGTCGTCCAAGTAAGTGAGGATGATGAAAGTGAGATCATACAAAACATAAGTCATGACCCGTTGGAATGTCGCACCTGCATTTTTTAGTCCAAAAGGCATGAAACGATAAGAAAAAGTACCCCATGGGGTAGTGAATGCGGTATTATACTAATCTACTAGATGAATCTGGATTTGATTGTAGCTAGAGAACTCGTCCATGAAGGACAAGGCCTCATGGCCGGCACATTCATCGATAATTTGGTCGATGAAAGGCGTTGGTAATTTTTCTTTGGGACAAGCGTGATTGAGATCGTGAAATTCGGTGTAGACGCGAATAATGCCTTGTTTTTTGTTGACATGGACGGGGTTGGAGACCCATGATGTGTATGCGATGTGGTAGATGAACCCTGCCACACGTAGTTTTTAAATTTCAACTTTGATAGCCTCTGCTTTGGATGGGTGTAGTGGGCGTTGCTTTTGACATACAAGGGTGATATCTAGCCATGTGTCGATGTGATGTTTAATGATAGAAGGATCGAGGTCGAGCATCTCTGTGTATGACCAGGCAAAAATATCCTGGTATTCCTGAAAGAGAGCTTTGTAAGTTGTGAGTTCCTCAGGGGAGCATGCGGCACCAATGGTGATTTCTTTTACGATTCCAGGTTTGATGGAAATATTAATTTTGATAGTGGGGGAAATGTTGGCCATGTTGCCTTCTTCAAAAGCATCGAGGGCAGGGATAGGGTTGTTGAACCAGTCTATATGCCCAGATGGAATAAAATCCTTGGTTTCGATTGCAAATATGGAGGCTTGAATAGGAGGGTCAAATGATTCCTGTGAGAGAAAGAGCGCTCTGTGATGGAGCACATTCCATGGGAAATCAGGTGTAGTTAGTTCCTCTAGGATATCTTCGTCATAGTGGAAAATGCGAGAATATAGGGGATCTAGGGAAGTAACAATGGTGACTGTCACCGTGTGATTGTCTTCAGGTGGTGAATATGTAGAGGGGGTATCTCAACTATGGTACGATGGCGTGCTTGACATAAACCAAATGTTCAGATATTGTGGGTTAAAAATTGTGGTCGGGGGTAATATTTCCTGGGGGAAATGAACCAGATAATTGGGAGGATTTAAGGGAAAATCCTCAGACAGTCTATCCATGAACCATGGAGGGATGGGAAGTGACTTAGGTTTAGGAGAGGTGATGTGAACAATATTTGGAGAAGGAATAGGGGGAATTACTTGGATCATAGGAAGTGGGGTAGTGTGGGGTAGTTGGAGGATTTTGAATAAGGGCTATTTGATGACACCTATATTCAATGATCGTAGGACACTAGTATGTGAAATGATCAATTGATTCACAAAGAGAGCAAGGGCCCCTCATTCTTTCGTTGACTGAGGTCGTGACATAATGGATGCCAGTGATGTGAGTACTCGATGATGTGGGTAGAAACTGAGGTATGGCGGGGCAATGATGAGTGTAGTGGCCATACTCTTAATAGATGGCACACATGAATTTGGTTCACAGCCCTTTATTTCCTGTAGTCGGGGAAGCTGTGGTAGTACTAGGTGCTCTTGGTGAAGTGACAAGAAATGTGGTCACTCGAGGGAGTTGGATCAGATTGCGTAACTCAGGGAGAGAGGGACATCTATCTGTGGGGTGTCCCTCTCTCTCGCAGAGTGTGCAAGGAGGTTGAACTCTGGGAGGAATTGGAGTGGTGGGATATTTCTTCTTTCGTCTTCCCCTAGCCATCTTGGTGGTACTGCCAAGTGGGGGTGAGGCTGGTGCCGTTGGAGTTAGGAATGGAATCTGCATCGAGATTCTGATGCAGGAGCATCGCCAACACATCAAGCGAGCCAGCGCGGAAGCGGAGGACAGCTGGACAAGCCAACACAAATTTTGAAAACACTTTGGAATTGTTGCGCAAATCTTAAATGAGCCATTAAGATGAGGTGCACTTGTATATTGTAAATGGACCTTGAGTGGATAGCTCTTGTCCTTATTAGGTAGACGACATTTAAAATAGTTAATGTAAAGTAGATAGAATTTAATTCTAGACTAGATAGTTGTAGAGCGCAAGAGGGAAACAGGATATAGACACCCTCATTGTGCATTGTAACATTATTCATAAGCATTTGGAGCAAGAAGAAGTAGAGAGCTGTGTAAAAACACCCATGTACAGACATTTGAATTAATAGAAAGCTTTGATTCAAATTCATGGTTTGTGTTGTTCTCTGTGTATTGGTGCTGAATGATAGGCTCATGAACATTTGCTTCCTGTTATACATTTGCTTTTATATGCTGTGTATGTGATTTCATGTATGAATTGAAGTTTGAGAGGGAGATGGAATGAGTTTCAATTGTTTCTCTATTTGAGCCAGAGAATTCCTGCAAGGAGTGCAGTTGAAGTGTACGCAAGGAGTGTGTTGATAGAGGGTTCAGATAGAGATAGTTTTTGTTCTCATTCATCCAGAAGTGCAGTTGGGCACAGGAACTGTGCAAGGAGTACGCAGGCTGGGTAAAAGTCTCAGGGTTGCGAACCTAAGTGAAGCATTTGACAGACTGCTGCTACAGGTGTGCGCAAAGTCAAGTGACTTTAACACTTCGACGTTGTTGAAGGTTTTCCACAAGGAGTGCGTGCAAGAGTTTTCTTTAAGGACTTGAGGTCGTGGGGAAAAGCTCAGGAGGGATAGGACCTTCAAATTTGTTGAAGGATAGCGTAGAAAATTTGTGCCTTGAAGGTTGGCAAGAAGCATCACAAGTTTGTATGCAGGTGGATAAGTTTCGTGGAAGAACATTAGTCATTTCGTGGATTACATAAGGAAGAACGGACGGTCGATATCTTCCAGGGAAAATCAACGAATCTCCATGAGCCGTTGGATCTCGCAGGGGTGCAGGGGGATACTTTAGATATTCCCATAGTTTTTAAAGCTCAGAAGGGGAAGAGCTGTTGATCCAATCCAGCTAGGGGCGTTGGATTATTCACAAAATCGCCTATCGGGATTTCGTAAGAAAGGAATCGAAGATTTGGTAACGGGAGTCGTGAAATCGCGATACACGATATCCTGACGTCTACAAGTACAGTGTGGGGCCACAGGAGTTGGTGGTGGACAGGTAGCACACTGTATCGGGGTTCGGGAAAAGTAAAGTCCCGAAACATTGGACATCAGGATTCGCGATCCCGCGAAGTCCGAAATCCCGACGAGGTAACGGGACCGTTGAAAAGTCAAAGCCATGAGCTCATCGGAGTTTTGGCATATCGAGACTCAGGAGTCAGAGAACCGAGTTTCTCGACACCGCGAGTGCTGAGATCCCAATAGAGAAAGTCTCAACAAAGGAACAGAAGGGTCAACGTTGACTCATATCGGGTCTCGGAGATTTGAGAGTCCTACGCTCGATCACTGACCTCGCAAGTTTGTGAAGTTTGATTCCCCGATAAGTAAAGAGAGGGGGAGTCACACAAAGAGATACGTGGGTGCAAATTTCCCGATAGGGAAATAGAAGGGCCGGTTAGTGTTCTTCAGGCTGAGGAAAGAGAAGATCCTGTGAGCAGGAATGCCTGTGGGTGCGACACTACGTCAGTTTGGTATCAGAGCTAGGTTTCTTGTCTGTATATTTCAAGCAAGGAAGGCATAAGAGGTAAGGAGTACTCTGATACACAACGTCAAGTGGTATCAGAGCTAAGACAGATTGTTCTTTTCTTTCTGTAGCAGAGAAGAGGAGAATTCTCCATGCCGCCAAGGGGAGATAGGCAGTCACCTAATCCAGAGGATAGGGAAGTGCAGAGAAGAAGAGGTCGATAGATAACTGATCCAGCCATAGAGAGACATATGAGAGACCTCCAAGCGAGACTCAAGGACATGGAGACAGCGCAAAGATGCACAACTAGTGCAGGGGATCTAAGTGATTTCGATAGTGAAATAGAGGCTGAACAAGAGGAGGAAGTTGTAGCCGAAGATGCATCAAACGGCTGTTTGATCAAAGCTAGTGCTAGGATGGGTGCAAGAGCGAAGATGTACATTCCAATTTACGAGGGAAACTTGGATGCAGAGGAGCTACTAGATTGGATTAGAGCTTTGGATACTTACTTCGACTACGAAGATGTCGAAGAGGAAAAGAAAGTCAAGCATGCTGTTACATGCTTAAAAGGACATGCAACATTGTGGTGGGATGAACTACAAGCTGATAGGAACTGTAAGGGAAAGCAGAAGATCAAGAGCTGGGACAAGATGATCGCGAAGATGAAAGCGAAATTCATCCCCAGGGATTATCAAATTACTCTTTTCAGGAGAATGCAAAAGCTGAGATAGAAGCTGATGACAGTGAAAGAATACACTGAGAAATTCTATCAACTGAACATCAGGGAAGGTCATCGGGAGAGCGATGATGAAAAAGTTTCCAGATACATGAATGACCTGAGATATGATATCCAGGATGAGATGAGCATGGTAACCATCTGAACGGTGGAAGATGCTTATCAGATGGCTCTGAAAGCTGAAGAGAAACTGAGCCGAAAACAGATTCAGAGGGGCCGAGGCAGAAGTCAGCCCAGAGGCAAAGCAGTTGCCCAGGACAAATACCAGAAGCCCAAGGAGGAATGGAAGAAACCTTAGACTCGTGCAGAGAGAGGTGGAACCTCACAGCGGGGGCCATATGTTGAACAGAGAGGGTAGCATAATGAACAGAGAGGAGATTATGCTGACAACAACACTTTTCCTTATACTAGAGGTAGAGGAAGAGGAAGAGGTGGAGTAATCACATGCTTCACATGCGGAAAGAATGGGCACAAGTCTTACGAGTGTCCAGAGAAAAAGAAGGACATTAGAGAAGCTCACATCACCGAAGCACAGAGGTGGGATGTTGAGGCCGAAGACACAGAAGGCGGAAGATCGCTCATGATGCGAAAAGTCCTTTTGACACCCGAGAAGGAGGTGGAAAGTTCAGTCTAAAGGACCAGACTCTTTAGGACTGCTTGCAAGACCAAGGACAGGGTATGCAAGGTCATTGTAGACAGTAGTAGCATGAATAATCTCGTATCTACGGAGATGGTAGAGAAGATGGAGCTGGAGACGACTGATCATCCAATCCCATACAGAGTTTCGTGGCTACAGAAAGGACACCAGGTAACTGTTACTAAACAATGCTTGGTTGAATTCAAGATAGGTGGATATAATGATAAGATCTTATGTGATGTTATTCCCATGATGTTTTTCATCTATTGCTGGATAGACCATGGCAATATGACAGAAATGTGATTCATGATGGGAGAATGAACACATACACCCTAGAGAAAAATGGGAGGACACACATGTTGCTTTCGATAAAGGATAAGGAGGTGAAGCTGGAAGTAAGAAACACAGTACTTCTCATGAGTGGAAAGGAACTTCTTACCGAGGTTAAGAAGAAGGAGGATCCACAATTCTTTGTGGTCAGGAAGCCGCGGATTGTTCTGACTAGTACAAGAGTGGATCATTTACTCGATAAAGTTCAGGAACTGCTGGAAGAGTTCACTGACATTATAGTGGACGAACTACCTCGTTCGTTGCCGCTGGTCAGGAGTGTGAGTCATCATATTGATCTCGTACCAGGAGCCAGTTTACCAAATAAAGCCATGTACAGATTGACGTTGCAGGAGAATGAGGAGGTTAAAAGGCAAGTCCAGGAGTTGTTGGACAAAGGGTTAGTCAAGGAAATCTTGAGTCCATGTGTTGTTCCAACAGTACTCAGTCCAAAGAAAGATGGAGGCTGGAGGATGTATACCGACTCGAGGTCGATAAATAAGATAACCATCAGGTACAGGTTTCCATTGCCAAGAATGGATGATCTAATGGATTTCTTGAGTGGAGCAAGGTACTTTTCAAAGATAGATTTGAAAAGAGGATATCACCAGATTTGCATGAGAGAAGGCGATGAATGGAAGACACCATTCAAAACAACCGAGGGTTTGTATGAATGGCTTGTTATGCCATTTGGCTTAACAAATGCGCCAAGTACCTTTATGAGGTTGATGAACGAAGTCCCGAGGGAGTTCATCGGGAAATTTTTCATCGTATACTTGGATGACATACTGGTTTATAGTAAATCAGCGGCAGAGCACTTGAAGCATTTGGCTATAATGATGCAGAAACTACAGTAGGAGAAGCTGTTGATTAATATGAATAAGTCCTCATTCATGAAGACAGAACTCATTTATTTGGGATTTGTTATTTTGGCAAATGAGTTGAGGATGAATCCGGATAAGGTGGAAGTGATCAAGAATTGGCCATCACCGAGTAATGTATTCGAGGTGAGAAGTTTTCATGGTTTGGCTAGTTTCTACCGAAAATTCATCAGGAATTTCAGTGGAATTAGCACAGCGATGATGGATACAGTGAAGAAGTGGCATAAGTCTTTTCACTAGATAGAAGAAGCTGAAAAGAGTTTCAATCTGTTGAAAAGGAAGATCACGGAACAACCAGTTTTGGTGTTGCCGGATTTCCAGAAAACATTTCAGGTGAAATGCGATGCAAGCGGATTTGCAATCGGGGCAGTATTGAGTCAAGAAGATAGGCCGATAGCATATTTCAGTGAGAATCTGAATGAAGAGAAATTGAAATACTCCACATATGATAAGGAGTTTTATGCTATCATACAGGCATTAAAGAAATGGAGGCATTACTTGATACCCAAATAATTTTTATTGTACAGTGACAATCATGCACTGCAGTTTGTGACTCAACAGGAGAAGTTGAATAAAAAACATGTAAAATGGGTTGAGTATATGAAAAATTTCAAATTTGTTATTAAACATATTTCTGGTACTGCTAACAAAGTTGTTGATGCTTTGAGCAGGAAGTGTTTACTATTGCAGGAGTTCAGAGTCTGCACTTTAGGTTTTGATGATCTGAGGAATATGTATGCAGATGATCCAGATTTTCAGAAAGCGTATGAAGCAGCTGAGAATCCAGTTCTCAGAGACAGAAGCCCATGGATAGAATACATGATCCAGGAAGGATTTTTGTTCAGAGGCAATAAACTGTGTATTTCGAAATGCTCCATGAGGGAGAATCTGTTGAAGGAGAAACACATTGGTGGATTGGCAGGACATTTCGGTCATGACAAAACATTCGCAAAATTGAATGAGTCATATTTTTGGCCGGGAATGCGAGTGAATGTCAAAATATTTGTAGACAAATGCATAATTTTCCAGCATTCGAAGGGAAGAAAGAAGAATGCGGGTTTTTATCAACCGTTTCCCATACCAGAAAGGCCGTGGGATGCGATAAGCATGGATTTTGTATTGGGGTTGCCAAGGACACAAAGAGGTTTTGATTCAATATTTGTGGCAGTGGATAGGTTTTCCAAGATGGAACACTTCATCCCATGCCATAAGACCAGTGATGCAACTCACATTGCAAATTTGTTCTTCAAAGAGGTCATTCGACTTCATGGGTTGCCAAAAAGTATAGTTTCGGACAGAGACACGAAATTCATAGGGAATTTTTGGAGGACCTTATGGAAGAAGATGGGGACTAATTTGATGTTTAGTTCATCTTATCATCCTCAGATGGATGGACAGATGGAAGTGGTCAACATAAGTCTGGGATACTTGCTGAGAAGCTTGGTGGCAAAGAACCACAGCAGTTGGGACAATATATTACCACAGGCAGAATTTGCGTACAATGACTCAGTGAATTGGAGCACAGGCCAGAGTCCATTTCAGGTTGTTTATGGCATGCAGCCAAGGGGAATTTATAAACTGAGAGATTCGGGACAGACTTCTACTAGGAGCGCTAGTGCAGAGGAATTAGCTGAGGCGATGAAGGAACTTCACAGCCAGGTGAAGGAGCAACTGTAGAATTCAAGTTAGGAATACAAGCGCAGATAAGATCAACATCGGAGAAAAATTCAGTTCAAGGTTGGTGATTTGGTTCTAGAACATTTGAGGAAAGAAAGGTTCCC
Organism: Picea glauca; assembly: GCA_000966675.3. Classification (NCBI taxonomy): domain Eukaryota; kingdom Viridiplantae; phylum Streptophyta; class Pinopsida; order Pinales; family Pinaceae; genus Picea; species Picea glauca. Next base: position 491,844 of record JZKD02S1729853.1, on the reverse strand, counting down.
AAGAGGAGCATACAATAAGCTGAAGATGAAGAAAATCGGGCCATGCAAGGTCTTGAGAAAATTTGGGGACAATGCTTATGAGATTGAACTACCCGATGGGATCGGAATTTCTCTGATATTCAATGTCTCAGATTTGTACCCATACAGAGATGGAGAAGTAGAGACTGGAGATGAGCATCTAGTGATATAGTGGATGAAGCAAATGCCAGTTGCAGAGAAGCCACAAATGGAATGCATACTGGACAAGAGAGTGAGTAAGAGGACCAGGCGAAAACAATATTTTGAGTATCTGGTCAAGTGGAA
>JZKD02S1729853.1:446068-464956 GCA_000966675.3 Picea glauca | reverse complement strand
GATTCCAGACCTCCTCTGTCCTTATGAACCAGACTCAGTCTCCGAGTTAGAATGACACCTCCTAGAGCCATTATCTCCATTTGATCACCCTTTATAAACAAATCGTGACATAAAACTGATGGGCGTTGGGCTCTGCTCCTGCAAGCAATCCAGGAGTGACTTCTAATGCTAACAAGTAGCTCGTAGTCGAGTGAAATTCCTTTGAGTTTGCTGTCCAAAATCTTAGAAAAATTAAAAAATCTTTCTTTGTGAAAAGTTGTTGAAATTTTGCATTCAGTAAAAGTTTTGTTTCCAGCTTTTTTATTCATTTTTTGCTTTCATATTTTACACATCATCAGTTTCACCCTCATACCCCTTGATTTAAGACAAATCCATAAAAGCAACGCTAATTTTAAAATATACTAGACTTTTATGTTTGTAGGGTTCACAAACTAGTTCAGGACTAGGGCCTTGGATTAGGTTGGAGAGGAAACTCTTCAAGGCCATTCAAAACCAAACATTAGAGTCTAAGATAGGGAGTGTCTAAGTCCAGTTTCGTGGAAGTTATCTGGGAACCCCCTCTAACACAGGGGATAAACACGAGGTCACGTGTGCAAAGGTAGAGGAGATAACCCCTCCAAAGCCGGACCAATCTTAGTGGAGAACACATATAGAGGGCTTGTTTTGGGATTTCGTCATTTGCATTTGCCACGGGGCTTCATGGGTATCGAATCTGTTTGAGGTCCTCAGTTGTCTTCCAGACCATTTTCTCTCAATACCCTTAACAGGTTTTGGTCTCGATACCCTGCTCATTGTGTTCTACCCGACTTTCGAGTGTACCAGCCTGGTGATTGTTCGCGTGTTGGCAACCTAGTTGCCAATCTTTTTAGGGACATACACAGGTGACTGCTGGGGTATACCACGGTACCTAGGACAGACATCGGGCCACACTTTGTAGAGTATACCCAGAGGATGCTTCCATGTTCGAGTTGCACTTGCACCGGTAAGTTGCTCTAGTGTTGGTTGTTGTAACTGTTCTTCCAAATAATTTAGTGATTGCTTGTCTTATCTCTTAGGGACTTCTTTTTTAGTGTGTGTTACTTTTGAATGTTTAGATTCCTTAGAGTGTCTTGGATCTTCTCACACAGTGGAGGAGCCCGAGCTCCGCCGGTCAGGAAGGCTTCTTAGCCTGTCGCCGATTACACTGAAGCCACCCGGCGGAAGCTAGACCAACAAGGGTCTTTTGAAGTGACCAGGTTACAAACCATTGTGCCTGAACAACCCCCGGAGGAATCGAACGTTTTGAACCTTGAAGCAACAGATATTGGCTCGGTTGAAACCCCAACCACTGATATCTTGGCACTGTTTATTGTACCAATCCAATTTCACGAACGCCAGACAGTGCCTCACACAGCAATGGAAACAAATGTTGTTACTTTAACTGGGAATTCTTCAATTCCCACCATGGTTGTCACCACATGAGAGTCATCTCCTAACCTACCATCGTTTCTCCGAGCCACCATGGTCTCGGCTGCAACTATGTCTCACAGTGGACCGAACCTATCTATGGTAGCTGCCACAACCCCCTTCACACCTAGTGCAACAGGCCCTCTGTTTTCATACGGTATGCCTAGTTCAGGTACAAGTCCTGTACTAACCTACTCCAATTTACAGACTTTGGGTCTGGGGGCAGGGAGCTCTAGCGCTCCTCTGCAAGGTCACTTGGGGGGCACTCATGTCCCATTTAATCCTTTTCCTTACACATGAGGTCATATCCCTCCTTCATCCCCTTCACTCGGTGGTTTGCATCAACAATCCATTGGACAACCTACACACAATAGTTTATTTGGAGCCAGGAGTCAGGGACCACCTTTGCATAGTATGCCAGTAGGTTCAGCACCGTTTTCTTGGAACGAAACATTTAGTAACAACACATTCTCATCAGCCGCTTTCCTGACTGGGGGCAACCCCATTTTTGGACAATCTTCTCCTGTGCATGGTACTATTCATGCACAGGGGGCACACATAGCAGGACCTTGGAATTCAAGGAAAGGATCCGTTTCCTCCTCTGGAATGTCGTTCTCAGGTAATTCTTTCCACAATCAATGGAACCCCGGACAGACTACTATGCCTATCCCCACGGGACTGGCATGGGGTAATCCTTCCCAAAGTCCTTCGAATACAATGCATGCCCAACACTCTATGTTCTTCCTGGGTAATCAACTGATGATGTCTCCACAGATGCAAAATCATTACACTGGCTAGGGCCATGGTTTCTACTAGAATCTGGGCCAGTAGCCAAAAATTTCCTGGCAACCTGGTGCCAGTCAAACTCCAAGACCCTTTTTCCCAGGTTATCAGCAGCAACCCAAACTACCATTCCTGGTGACTTTACACTTGCCAGATTTGACAAGGTTGTTGAATGATCCTATTTGTCACGATCCACGTTGGCCTCCTATGCCGACGAAGTTGCCTTCGAACATTCCAAAGTTCGAGGCCAAGCCTAATGAAGATCCAGGTGATCATGTGACTACCTTTCATCTTTGGTGCTCATCTAACTCATTGAAAGATGACTCCGTACAATTACGATTGTTTCAATGTACTCTCATTGGGAGTGTCACGAAATGGTACATCGAGCTCGATCGCTCAAGATACTCTTGTTTTGGCAAACTGGCGATGGCCTTCCTTAACCATTTCCAGTTACCTATGAGATACGACGCTGGCACAGAGCTAGTCACCAATTTTGAACAGACAACAACGGACCATATCTCTGATCATATCCAAGAGTGGAGATGCCGGTAGAGTTTAATCAAGGTACCAGTCCCACCAAAATTCATGCTTGAGTGGTTCCTTAAGTCTTTGGTCCCACAATTATCCAAAGACGTTGCAACATCTGGAGTTTCTCCGAAGAATATTCCATCATGAGGGCTCAATAGTTTGAGCTCATCTATTCTCAGTCTGGTTTATTATACAACATATTGCCAAATGCACCACGTTCGATACTGGATAAAACTAGATAGAGAGTCGGACCACATGCCAATGGTATTGTTGATTCAGCACAAACCAAGCCTGTTGAGCAATTGACAAAGTAGTTGCAACAATTATCCACACAACACACAACGGCCAACCAAACTACTGCTTTGGCTACTCCCCCTACCCAAACGTCGAAAGTACACACCGTGTAGTCGACTAACCCAAAGGCCACCCAACATCCTGAAGGGAAGAAAAAACAATGAAAGAAGGGTAAGGTGGATAAAAAAACCACTGATAATGCTGGCGGGGACAACACAAAAAAATGGAAGGCGATGTATCCCTGCAACTTGTGCGCAGAAGACCACCCGACCCATCTTTGTCCTCGACTTGCAGAGGCCCAAAATTTTGTCACACAGCAACAACAAGCAATGTTGACTAATCCCTTTCAGCATGGGCAATATCTAACTCAAGCCTCTACAAGCACAAAAGGGGGCATCCAAGAAACCTGCCTGCCTCCAAACAATCCCTCATCCATGAACGTATATATGGTTAGGGGTGATGCTTTCATATCAACTAGAGCGCACGATTATAGTAAACCAAGCACTTCTGAGAAGGGTAAAGAAGTTGATCTCCCATCTCTTGCTCTACATATTGAGAAGACGTTGGGAGAAACAATGACATGAATTCCAAAGGGTGCATTTAAAAAAGCTTCTCACAACCCAAACACAAGGGCCACCCAGAATTACTTTGTGGTTGAAGATTTATCACAAACCCCTTGTGCGATGTCTGCTTTGAAGGTCCTCCAAAGCTTCCCTGATCAGAGGAAAGCCTTGTTAACCACTTTGGGCTCTATTGAGACTTGTAATCTGGGTACCATCATGTTAGATACAACCGACTGAAAACCTTGTCTGCCTTACCACGTAGCATTTCAGATAGTAGTGGCTCATCCCACAAAAAATTTTACTCGAAATATCTTCCTCACGGTGGTCGACGAGGGCGCCTCGACATGCGTTATGTCATTCGCATGTTGGAAGGCCATTGGCTAGCCCACTTTATCTCCATCACCTACTCTCCTCACTGCTTTCGATGGTCATTCATTCGGACCACATGGCATCATTCCTTCTTTCCCTGTGAAGTTAGGAGGGAAAACCGTGTGTGTCGAAGTAGAGGTAGTCGATGCTCCCCTCGACTATAACCTCTTGTTAGGATGGAGTTGGACTTATTCTATGCAAGCTATGGTTGCTACAGTTTTTCAAGTCTTGTTGTTTCCACACAAGGGCCGGATAGTGACCATCGATCAATTGTCTTTCTCCAGACCTGACCCAACTTTGGGGGCATCCACGGTCCCGATGATTGATAATCCTCAACTAGGTGTCGTTAACGTAGGAGTTGGTTTGTGCCCATCCTTGATGGGTACCTTCGATTACCCACCTCCTCATGATGATATCAAATTTCTATCTAATCACCATAAGGTTGAGATTTTTCAAGTTTCGTCATTCCGCACGACTTACTTTGAGGATCCTTGGATTCTTCCTTCCCCATCATCCACGATGGATGAGACAGGGCACCCAAGCATGTCCATGCCCTTGTCTTCCACTGAAGTAGCATGCTCTTTAGTCCAGCAAGATTCAACTAACCCTGATCTGACTCCTGCACAAGAGTTAGATCCACTTCTAGAGCCTATTTGGGCTCAGGGTTCTCTCACTAACATCGATTCATTAGACTTAGTATTTCCTTCTAATGAAGCAATAATCGAAGCAATGACTAGTTCGAACAAGCCTTGGGAATATCTTCATCACATATCATATTTTCTCCCATAGTTAAGCTGAATCGAAGCAGGAGAATTCACCGTTACCATGACGGGAGATCAACTGTGTCCTATTAATCTTTTAGCTACACATGAAATTTATGCTGAGGGAAATATGGCGACTATCGCTGAAACTATACCAATCAACATCTCCCAAAACCCTGGCGTCGTGGAGAATGTCTTCGTCGGAGCGGATTTCTCCCCCGAAGAGATTCAAATTTACATGGATCTTTTCAAATAATTCTGCGACGTTTTTTCCTGGTCTTATGAGGAAATGCTAGGTATCGATCCGAAAATATTTGAACATGAAATCAAAACGTATCCTGATGCCAAGCCTGTTCGACAGAAACTTCATCCAGTTAATCCCAAGAAAGCAGCAACCATCAAGATTGAGGTTGAGAAATTGCTAAAGGCAGGTTTTATTTACCTATCCATTTGACTCAATGGCTGTCAAATCCTATGCTGGTCAATAAAAAACAAGGCACGATTCGTGTATGTACCGATTTACGTGATTTGAACAAGGCATGTCCCAAAGATAATTTTCCAACACCATTCATTGACCAGATCATTGATGAATGTGCTGGTTGTGAAGCCTTTTCTTTCATGGACGGTTTTTCAAGATATAATCAAATCCAAATCAAACTCGAAGACCAGTATAAAATGAGATTCATTTGTCCGTGGGGTACATTCGCATATCGTAAGATGCCTTTTGTCCTTAAAAATGCTGGAGCCACATTCCAGCGGGCCATGTCTTTTTCTTTTCATGACCTCAAGCATATAGTCGAGGCCTACCTAGATGATTTAGCATCATGCTCTCGCAAGAGAATGGATCATCCCATACACCTTAGACTAATCTTCGAACTCTATCGCTACTTTAGGATTCGCTTGAATCCAAACAAGTGCAGCTTCTGCATAACGTCAGGATGTTTGTTAGGTTTCATTGTATCAACAACAGGGATCATGGTCAATCCTTTTAAGGTGGAGGCAATAATCCAGTTTCCCCCCCCACACACAATCCTACAACTTCAGGGTCTACAAGGCAAGGCAAACTTCTTACGATGCTTCATCGCCAACTATGCCGAAATCACAAAGGGATTTATGCGTTTACTAAAGAAAGATGTTGCTTTTTTCTAGGACAAAGCCACTCAATGCTCTTTCGACACATTAAAACAAGCCCTCACAACTGCACCTCTACTACGACCACCTAACTATAAAAAAGATTTCTTATTATATCTAGTTGCCGCAGAGTCAACCATTGGCATGGTTTTAGTTCAGGAAGATGATTCATTCTCAGAATACGTGATCTATTACCTGAGCCAAAGCCTCGTAGGACTAGAACTCAATTATTCTCGTATCGAAAAACTTGCATTGGCAGCAGTTCATGCTGTTCAATGGTTCCATCACTATGTTTTGTTTTGCAAGACCACCGTCATTGCTATCATGAATCCATTCTAATACATGTTGACACAATGAGTTATAGGCAGAAAAATAAGTAGATGGATAGTCATCCTCCAAGAATTTGAATTATACTTCATTTCAGCAAAGTCTAAAAATTCATTGGTCTTCGCAAAGCTTATTTCGGAACTTCCGGTTGAGTCAGGTGATGTTGTGCCTGAGGAATCGCCTATCCGAGGAGATATGTTTTTGATTACATCTTCAGATCCCTGGTACGGAGATATACTTGTCTATCTCCAGACTTTGAAGTGCCCCACCTCTGCTTCTCGTGACGAGCGTCGGAGGATACGCCATCAGGCAAAGAATTATCTCATACTCGATGATACGTTGTATCCGAGAGGCGTAGACTGTGTCTTACGTTGATGTCTCACACATGAGGAGGCAGTCATTGTGCTCAATGATTGCCATATCGGAGCTTGTGGCGGTCATTTTTCTGGGTTGGCAACAACCCAAAAGATTCTACGAGCAGGTTACTTCTGGCTGACACTTATCAAAGATTGTATCGAATCAGTCAAGAAGTGCCATCTGTGCCAAATCTTCTCTTGGAAGATGAGGGCACATCCCACTCCTATGTTTCCTGTCATCACAGTTGGTCCCTTCCCTAAGTGGGGGATTGATTACACTACTTGCAACCCCCCGTCAGTAAGGGGGCACCGCTATATAATCGTAGTTGTCGACTACTTCACTAAGTGGGTTTAAGCTATGCCAATGTTTAAAGACGATGGAGAGACTGCAACTCTCTTCTTATTCAACTAGATCATAGCAAGGTTCGGCGTCTCGAGAGAGATTGTCATTGACCATGGAAGTCACGTTCAGAACCAAATGAAGACCGAATTAACATCAAATCTTGGGTTACGGAAAGAGCATTCATCACCTTACTACCCCCAAGCCAATGGGTAGGTGGAAGTTGTAAACAAAACTCTTAAGACTATTCTACAGTGAACTATCAACTCAGCCAAGTCAAATTGGAATTTGATGTTATACTTGGCATTATGAGATTACTGAACATCTGTTAAGACTGCAACCAGTTTCTCACCTTTTCAACTTGTTTACGGGCTAGAGGCCGTCTTTCCCATCGAATGTCAGATCCCATCTCTAAAATTGGCAGTACAATTATTTCCAGACATTTCTCCACTTGAAGAACGGTTAGTACACCTTGAGCATCTGAATGAGCATCGTCGCGATGCGGCCCTAGCCAACGAGGCTCACAAACATAAGGTCAAGTGTCAGTATGATAGGTCCGTTCATCCTCGGATTTTCTCTGAAGGCGACCTTGTCCTGGTTTATGACCAAGATAAGGACCCCCTGGGGCCAAGAAAATTTAAACCCATGTGGTTCGGACCCTTCATCATAAAAGAGGTATTAAAAAAGGGCACCTATTGTTTGGTTGATTTTGAAGGGAATGCTTTGGCAGAGCCTAGAAATGGGCTCTACCTCAAGAAGTATTACTCATAGACAGGTCACTGTGGGTAACTTTTTGTAACATATGTATAGTCTTTGTACTATTACTTTTTAGTTTCTTTTAAGTGTTATGGACGTGTCATTGATGTTATCTTTCATCAATATGGAAGATGTCAAGTGATTCTAAGGTGTTCGTTGGGTATGCATATGGTGCTAGTCGGCACATGCGGAGGCTTGCCTCCGCAGCTTGGGTAATCTTTACACCTCAGGGCCAGTTGTTATCTTCTAGAGGTATATGCTTAGGTGACACCACAAATAATGTCACCGAGTATAGTGCAGTTATTGAGTTTCTTTGTGACGCCTTGTCATTGGGTAACTCTCATCTCCAGGTCTATCTCGACACTCAACTGGTTGTGTCATAGCTAAACAGAGTATACCGGGTTCATGATCCAACTTTACACTAACGATTCCTTAGGGTACGTCTCTTACACCGAAACTTTGATTATATTACATATTTTCATGTTCCTAGAAGATTAAACCAAATTACAGATACTCTAGCTAATCAAATTTTAGATTGGCATCTTGCACACATATGAAAGAACATTGACATAAACATGTAAATACATTTTTTCACATGTGATCCATAATACACAAAAGATCAAAAAACCATATATAACATCATAAAACAACCAGAGTATATAGATGGACGCAAGCGCCTAAAAAATGGGACTAATAACGAGTCACAGGGCTTATCCCCTCAAAAAATATATACAAGTAAGTGCTCATGGCACGTAAAAAGTCTAGATAGGTTCAGGGCTTGTGGGCCCTGTTATAATAGTCCACATCATGGGCTAAACGCCTAAACAATCGGACCCATGTCCGAGGTGCCCCCATTACATGAGGCTGCATGGATGGTGACAGGTCCTCTATCTCTGCCATCGGGACTGTGTGAATGAGTGCAGTGAAGTTCCGCTCAACTCGTCTAAGGACTCTCTCAGCCTCCCCAGCTAGGAGGTTCTCTGCTACTGTTGCTCCTCCGATGACGGTAGCTGCGGCTTCTGGCCGAGGACGATGCCTGTTCTATGCATAGTCGGCAGGTCGCACGGGTCCCACATCTGCATGCAACAAATGTTTACCCGTCAAATACTCTAGCATACAAAAAAAAAATGATATATATCAAAAAAAGGAAATAAAAATTACATATGCAAACAAAAAAAATACAAAGGTGGAGACTTACCCATCTCCCCTCGCTCCTCACCAGGAGGCACGGGTATCTCAAGATCTCTAGAGAAATCTATCTTTGCATATGGGTAATCCTCGATCACAGGGATCTGCCGCAACAACCACACAAATAAGTCATCATCGAAGGACTCATTGGTCCTTCCACCAGCCTGTCGTGGTAGTAATATTGCCCATCTACACACTGCAGGAAATGAGGCCTGATGTCCTCGTACTACTTCCCGAGGGCTAAAGATTGGAACTCTCTCAAAGAAAAATGAACAAAATATCGTCCCGAACCCTAAATTCCTTTGTGTCTGCTATCGACAATCTGTCAATTGCCTCTTCATGCACTCCAGTAATGTGGTACTCCAGTCAAAAATCTGTGCATTCAAGCACTGGATCGCATAGTTCATCTGTGTGCGAGAAGCCTGATGCAAGGCTGCAGAACCGGTAATCTGCTCAATCAGTAATAATATCGCCTGCAGTGATAGGTTAGTGATCTTACTGATAGGTACCTGGGAGCCCGCACAATCAGTCCTAGCCTCACAGTGCTCGGCTATCAGTTCCGATATCTTATTCGGTGCCGCAGGAAACGTCCTGAAGTTGACTGGTTCCCCTCTCCTTCAGAGGCCAGTCAAAAAATAGATATCCTCAGTGGTGGGAACCAGTTATTGCCCCTCTAACATAAAGGCCTCTGCATCAGGGTGCCAGTAGTCAATCAAGGCATTTAGTAGCCTTGGTTGTGTGTGCATAAATGGACATAGAAAGACCTTCAGTAAACCGCATTGCATCAACATGGCCACAACATTCAGATCTCCTGCAACCAAATCACTGATTGCTTCATGCTCCCTTTCCCTCCACTGGACGTACATCCTGCCAACACAACAAGGTTCAAGAGGGTCAAAACTTGCCTTTTAATTCTTTTTTCTACAATGGGGGGGTCCACGTGAGTTGTAGAGGTGACAGTCGCGTGTACACGTAGGCAAACTTTACTATGCCCGAGTGTACACACGGCCTGTCTAGAGACATCCCACATGTACCTAGGGCCGACTTTTTTAAGGTCGACACCCACCCAAAAAATGAACTTAAAGACAAAATTGAAGAATTGAATAGCTAGATAAGGGAGTTTGTACTTACTTGGTCCAAGCGGAGGTTTGTTTCGTCCACTGTAGCTCCCAAAATCACCATTTTTAGCAAAGGGGGTCTTTTGGCTCCATAGTCAATTTTCAAATCAGCAATGGCGATAATGAGCTGCCAGCTTCTATTTATAGACTTTTTGGCCTCTTTTTGTCACTTTTTTGGCCTCCCTTATCAGTTTCTTTATACCAAAAACCATTTAGAGTGATTCAGGAGTTATATGGGAGGGATTTGATCGGGTATTGGGACACTTTTTTTGAGTTTTGAGAAAATTTTGACGATCCATAATTTTTTTTCCAAGAATCAACTTGAGCATATAGGTTAGGTTATTACCCCAACTTTTTCATCTTGTTGCCTTTTTCCTCTACTATAGGATCGATCCCATCAGGTTGTGACACGGAACCATAATATTTTCTTTAAAAGTGTCACAACTTGGCAGTAGAGATTACTAGAACATGGATGCCCTAGGTAGGTCCTGGTTGCATTATGGTGTCCATGCCATCTCTAAAACACTGTAGGCTCGGGATTCCTTATAGTCCTTCCTGAATATGAGTTTGAGCCTCATTTTGCATGATTTTTCTTCGCTCTTTGTCTCACCCTCAGGAATCCCAAAAATAAATGGGTCTCCTTTTAAGCCCTTTTCAGACCCTCTAAAAATAAAAAGATTGTCGAGCGATATTGTGGCCTTTCACGCTCGTTAAACTGAAATTTGAAGTCAGGTCTATCCGGCGGTAGTTTACCCCTTTTTCGGTCTGGACGGTCAACTGTACGAACAAAGGTATACTCTATCGACTTTTCGTTCTTTAGAAGAGTACTCTCAGGTATAATTTTATCCCTTTTTCGGGCCTGAGGGACTAAACTTACAAAAAAGAAACCCCCACAGAGTCCATAGTTAAGCTCTTTTCAAACTCCCTAAAATTGAAAAGATCGCCGAGTGACCTTATTCTTTCACACTCGTTAAATTGTTCTAGAAGAATATTCTTGACGGAGTCCATAGTTAAGATTTTTTCAGACTCCTTAAAAGTGAAAAAATAGCCGAGTGATCTTGTCTTTGTCACACTCATTAAAATCGTTTTGAATCGATGTCTAATCGGTGCTAGTTTATCCCTTTTTCGAACCGACTAGACTATCTTCGAAAAAGGTACCCCGATGGAGTCTCCTTTTATGTTTTTTCAGACTCTCTAAATATGAAAAACCACCGAGCTTACCTTATTTGGGCTTGTTAAACTTACATTGAAGGACGTTACCATTGTGTGTTTTATCAACTGCATTTGCATACCTTATCCACCAACCTTGTGACAGTTTGCTTCTGCATCTTAACACCTTTGGCCGACGGAGGATTTTTCTCGAGTATCATTTTACCAGAACATCAGTCTTGTCCTTGTGCCTTGAGCTTGTATGTTTGCAATACTCGTTCCTCCATTGTAACATAATATTCCTTTATTATTTTTCCAAAATTATCAAAAAGAATAAAAAAATCAAATATACCCCAAAAAGAAGATGGGAAAAGTATTTTCTTTATTGGCAGCATAATAAGTTTCCCTTGGATGAAGCACATCTATCTGTTTGATCATCATACTATGGGATGTAGTACAACCTTAGGAAGCTTTTCTTTCTATATAGAGTTGTGTCCTCCACCGTTTAGTTATTCTTCCAAACATATGGAGAGTTTGCATTGCGTCCTGCTTCGTAGACTTATGATTAACATATATGCTACCTGAGTCTCATCACTTTTCGTGCTATTGTCCAAGGGAATTTTTTCACTAAGCCTAAGTTGTCCCCTCTGCAAAATGTCTCTTGTCCGCATACCCGGCCATCCTGAACATCCAATCAAGTCCTTGCTTGAAATCACTGAAGCCTTCAGTCCGATTATCAAGATTATCAAGTCCATTCCCGACAAGCCATCGAAGACCTCTTGGTAGTGCATTTGTACACTCATATTACACTCCTACTCGAGTTTTGGAAGATTTTGAATTTTTTTCTCGAGCTCTAAAGTCCAGCCATCAGGCCGAATCAACTTCTGGAAGATGGATACTCTATATGTATATCTTTCTGATTTCGAGATGTAGCTCCGCTGTGTATTGTTCACGGCTACTCTTTATAGTTATTTGACATGGATGTACAATGTATTTGATTGGTATCCATGGTTCTATTTTATCCTGAGCATGGGTATGCCCGCCTCAGTGAGACATTTGTTATTTTGCAGACGACACCTCCTGGTTCCTGATCCTTGGGCTCAATCGTTCGACACATCAGTAAATATTCGTAATGTATTTCGGCCATCAGATGCTCTTCTGACCTCACACATTAGGGGGCATCTATTATAACCCTAAATTGCACCACACATGCTTACCTGGCATTAGGCCAACTCATATCCCTTCTTTTCCAAAACTCTATTGAAAAACTCTTTGAAAATCCTCTTGTGTAAAGGCCCACGTGCCCTAACCCATTACTGCATGTGTGTACACACTGGCTGATTCAAAATAGCCCGCGTGTACCTACAAAAGCATGAAAAAAGGAAAGTTTCCGAAGGAACAAAAAAATATGGGTGAGTTAACTGAAATTCTCGGCCATGCATGGTCGAGGGTTCATCCAAAAACCTAGCTCCTTCTAGCCTATAAAAGAAGGGGTAGGGGTACCATTTGGAGGAGGAAAAAATATAGCAAAGAAACTCTGCCCATTTATGTATTCCATTGTCCCAACCCTTTAGCCTTTCCTAATGCCAAAGGAGATTTAAAGCAAAGCAGTTGAAGGACAGAAGAAGAGGATCCCAAGATCAGGTTCAAGGAGTGGTGGCCGACCTACACTTTTGTAAGTTGACTCATTTTAAGTAATAAAGAGAATGATTTTCCCGTCCCAATTCATGAACTTTCTATGGTTTGATTAGTTTATGTTTGATTTCTAACCCGTTAGTATAGAAGTAGCTTGCATGCATAGTTGTTGCTTGTCTTGAGTGCAGGTCATCTTTGGAGGGAGCATTGCAAACAAGTAATCAAGCACAACGGAGGATCGACATCAAGCACCGGTAACAAAGTAGGTGGATCTTTGCATGCATTTACTGAGAAAAGGAGATTTAAATCTAGGGATGTAGGTAGAAAGTAATTTCTATTCGGTCAAATCTGCATGCAAAGTCTGAACTCTATTTGCTAGTCTGTAGGGTGTTTTTCCCAACAACACCTTGCCAAACTAAGAGAAAAGATGCAAAATCCCAGCATCTTTGCGAGTTGTTTTTCTACAATAATGAATATATTGCAGCGAGCTTTGAAGAAAAGTGTCCCTCAATTCTAAGAATCGTGGTGAACATCAAGAAAGCACTGAAAGTATGTTGATGATCTCAACAATCTGAAGACCAACTTGTATCTGCCCAATTGGCTTGTTTCATCATCACCCAGGAAGGTGGAGGAGAGAAGAATCTAATAGAGGCCGAGGAGATTTATCGAGAAAGGGAAAAATGGTGTTTCAGTTTTATTGTTTCATGTCGAAAGCTGAGAATCGTGGTGAACATCAACAAAGCACTGAAAATATGTTGAAATCCATAATCAATGAGCTCAACAATCTGAAGACCAACCTGTATCTGCCCAATGGGCTTGTTTCATCATCACCCATGAGTGTGGAGGAGAGAAGAATCTAATAGAGGTCCAGGAGACTTATCAGGAAAGGGAAAAATGGTGTTTCAGTTTTATTATTTCATGTCGAGAGCCACTATTTTGCAATGAGTAGTTGCAAAATTTTGTTTCTTAAATGCTTATATGTATGTTTTTTCAAGAGACAGTGTCGTAATCTAGTTGTTTAGTTAGGTTCTAATATCTTGTTTTGAAAAAAAAAACTAGTTTAGTTAGGCTTCAAACTCTCTCCTGGTTGGAGTCTTTTTGGAATACTATGTAAATAGAGTCTTTTTGGTTGTGTAAATAATTGAAAGTGTGTGATAATATATTCTAAATTTTAAAAACTAGTTTAGTTAGGCTCCAAACTCTCTCTTTCTTGGAGTCTTTTTGGAATACTATGTAAATAGGAGTCTTTTTGGTTGTGTGTAAATAACTAAAAGTTTGTGATAATATATTCTAAATTTTAAAAATATAGTCAAAGTTTAAATCTTCAACTCATAATAGTAATTGTGTTATTCAATTTTATTTAGTTTCTTAGAAAGTAAGGTGCAAGTGCAATTTCTTATCTCTTATAAATCTATGAAAGTTAGTTGTTTAATGTAGTTGTGTCATGCATTAATTGATCCTATTCCACAATTTTAGCTTCCAAAGTGTTGGTGTAAAGGAAGAACATGCTGAATATCTAGAAAAATATAGAAAACACATATTTCTCAACATGTTCTTACTCTTTATTTAATATAATAACTTAATGAATGGTTGTGGAAACAAAATAGTTGACTTTCTCTTTAATATTTTAAAACAAATATAAATATATTGGTATATTTATATGGCCAAACAACATAAATAAGATACAATATCTATAAAGTTTTCCTAAAATACAATATACAATATACAATATCTCAAGAGAGAAAGGAATGAGACTCAAACTACATGGAACTAATGACAATGGACTCAACTTATTTTATGGCTTTGTTATACAATCATTACTCCCTTTATACTACATACTAGAATGTAGAAGAGCTTTTACCTTCACCAATGATGTTGCAAGTAGTACATGTACTACCTATCAAATGTGTTATATTTGATTGGAATTTCGGAATACCTGCAATTGTAAAAAATGTGTTTTTGATGTTTTGTAGTATACCCACAATGTTGATCATAGTAGGTCGTCCTTCAGGGGATTCTTTTGTACAAAGAAAACCCAAGTTTACAAGGTGATTGAGGCAATTGAGGTCCTTATCTTCTTCAGTGATGGTATTAGTCCTTCTCAATAGGCTCTTATCCACCACTTCCCTTACATGATTTGGAAAATCACTACCCACCCATTTCTGCAAGTTCATTCCTTCCACAAACATGTTGTGGGTGGGTTTCTTTCTAGTGAGCATCTCCAATAGAACTACTCCATAGCAATAAAAATCACCTTTTGTTGTGACACATCGACCTAATCCATACTCTGCATTCAAACATCCTCATCAAAAGGCTTCTGATTCAATTTTTTTAATTAAAATAGAAAACTCATGACATTCCCTAACATGTTATCTATCTCAAATAATGCCTAGAGGAATGTAGCATGTGGATCCCTTGAGTGCATGTGTGGATGTGAGAGGTAAATCCTCAGAGTCTCCAAAACATATTGTATCAATGCCAAAGTTTATTAAGTACGCTATCATATCTTCGCCCATAAGCACATTGTTTGGTTTCATATCACAATGGATCACTTGTATGAAACAATGGTGATGGAGATAATCCATGCTATGTGCAATGTCTATTGCTATATTCAACCTTTGAATCAAAGTCAAACTACTTTCTACTTCATCTTCGGTATATAACAACTTCTCTATGATTCCATTTGGCATTAATGGAAATATCAAAGCTTTAATTTGGTGGTCTGAATAAGAAGTTATGATTCTAATCAGATTTTGGTGCCTAACTCTACCCAAAACATTGCACTCCCTATAAAAAATCTTGTGAGCCTCTTCATTTTCCAAATTGAGCAACTTCACTGCAATGATTGTGCCATCATTCAAAACTCCTTTGTACACTTTCCAAAAACTACCCACTCCTAACAAGTTGGCATCACTAAATTCCTATGTTGCAGTGATGAGCTCTCCATAGGAAATTCTTCAGTGCCCCACATTTAAGGATGACCCAACCTCTATAGGAGTATGACTCTTGCAACTTTGTCTCCATAGGAATCCCCAAAACGAACACAATACAACAATGGATGCAACTGCAACAATAGTTATGATAACTCTTTTCATATGTGAAACACTTTTATGTTTGTGAGAAGAGCATGGTGATAGACTTACCCAAGGTCCACAGAGACTAGGATTTCCCATAAATGTTGTAGCACCAAAATTTTTGAAAAATCCTCCTTTCGGGACTTCTCCTGACAAATTGTTGAAACATAAATTCAAATGGATGAGCTCTTTGATATTTTCCAATGACATAGGTATTCCACCTGACAAATTGTTGGAGGAGAAATCCATGAATTGAAGACAGTGACATTGGAATTGTACCTTCAAGTGCATTGTAAGAAAGATTCAGCTATTGTAGTTCTTTGCAGCTTCTAAGCCCACTTGGAATGTAACCAGTTAACCTATTTCCAGAAATATCTATAGCTTGAACCATAGTCATCTTGCTTAGTTCTGGAGGAATGGTTCCATGTAATAAATTGTTTGAAAGATTGAAACAGAAAGCTAAATTTGCAACTTCAAAAGGTATAGGCCCACTAAGCATGTTGTATGATAAGTCTAGATATAATAAGTTCATGCATTTTTCTATTTTTGCTACCTGATAATTGGTTCTCGCTCAAAGATAGATATCTAAGCTATTGGAGGTGGGAAATAGAATCAGGGATCATTCCAGAGATATTATTTATTTCCAGAGATAAGAGCCCTAAGCTTTTGACTTGCCCGAGTTCTATTGGGATGTTTCCTTGTAAACTGTTTCCTCCCATATATAGCCTCCCCAATTTTTGAAGCATTTTAAGTGAAGACCAGACTGCCCCCATAAAAGAATTGGTATCTAAAGAAAGGAGCGATAAATTAGTTAGTTTTCCAATCTTTGGTGGTATTTCTCTTGCTAATCCATTCAACTCCAAGTTTATGTAATACATTTTTGTAGAGAGGCCACCTATAGAAAAGGGAAAATGTCCCTCGATATTATTATAGGATAAGTCTATTAAGTGTAGGGTGGAACAATTTTTAAGGGAAATAAGAATGGGCAAGCTCCTGGTGCTACCACTAACCAGTTGATTCGTGGATAACCCAAGATCCTGGAGCTGGTTCATCTTACCTAACTCCTTGGGCACTACTTCGTTGAATTGGTTAAACCCTAAGGAAATGGTTTGAAGGTTCGTACAATTGGCGAGGGAATCAGGAATGTTATCACTCAACTTATTAAAGAGCAGAAAGAGACCAGTTAATGGGGTTTTCTTACTACACAACTCTGTGGGAATGTTACCAGTCAACTGGTTTTGACCTATAACCAATCTTTGTAGATTGGTGCAGTTAGACAAGGAAGTTGGAATTTGTCCTAAAATATGGTTTGCAAGAAGATATATATGTGTCATGTGGCTTAGTATGCCCAATTCAGAAGGAACACTTCCATGAAGGTTGTTGTTCTCCAAATCTATTGTGCCCAAAGATGATATATTTCCCAAGCAGACCAGGATTCTACCAATCAAATTGTTTCTTCCTAAGTTAATGAAGTATAAGTAGGGGAGAACGCACAGATCTTCAAGAATGTTTCCTTTGAGATTGTTCGTGTACATAGATAATATTGTTAAACTACGACAGCCATAGAGAGAGGGCAGGATAGAATCTTGAAGGCGATTCATATCCAAGTAAAGATCCTTTAACCAGAACAAATTTCCCAATTTATAGGGGATGTGACCATGAAATTTGTTATCAGTAAGGTCAAGTATTCTAAGAAAGGAGAGATTGCTGAGCAGGAGAGAGATTATACCTTGTAATCCCATGCCTGAAACATTCAGTGAAACTACTCTCTATCTGCGCCAACTGCATATGACACGTGTCCACTCGCAGAATGAAACATTCGGTTTCTAGGTAGTGGATAGAGATTAAGATGGATCATAAGTGATTACAGACATGAATCTAATTAGAGAGTTGCTGAAATGGGTATGGAGACGATTAGAAAAATGATGTGTGGAAACCACAAAAGGAATGAAAAAGAGAATGAAATAAAAGAAAAAGAAAAGTAGTATTGTGATAGACCAGAAAAGAGAATGAACGTAACATAACTCCATCTTCCCCTCTATTGGAGCCTCCTTTGTTTTTTTTAGCCTTTTAAATTTTATATCCTAACACTTGAAATCGAAAGATGGTTTTGGTATTCTCCTTTATTTTCCCCAAATTCTCAGGAGTCTCATCACGTAAGCAACGATGGTTATCATACTCTTAAGGCACGATTTATTTTCTTTTAATTGTTTAAACGAGTCTCTCCTTTTTACCTCGAGATGTGGCATGTCGGAAGTTATAGATCACATAGTTTACAAGTCCCAAGGGGTGAAACAGCAAACTAGTTTTAAAAAGTTTACCCGGATCATTACCGAGAGTAAAAATACTCTAAACCGCAGTTAAGTATCATCGAGATTTCGTGTCTCGGGATTTTCTAGCTCCCAAAGTCTTACCATCGTAACCCCGATAGACGAAACTACGAGATTCTTTTTTTAGTAACTCGGGTTAATGTTAAAGGTAAAAATTTTATCTGCGGTTAATCTTTATTGGGAATTCGCAACTCAGTGTATTTTCCCTCAAAAAGTTATACCTTTGAAGCCCCGAGTCGTGAAGTCGCAATATAAATAAAAACGAAATTAATTAAACATTTAATCCAGTTTTTATTTTCCTTTTAATCAGATCATATCATCGCGATCTCGCGATTTCGCAACTCGGCATACGAGCCTCCCGAAAGCTATACCTTTGAATCCCTGAGTCACAAAGTCGCGATATAAATAAAAATGTAATTAATTAAATGCCTAATCATGGTTACGTTTTTTATTAACCAAAGCTAATTATTGCAATATCGGGTCTTAGAGGTTCAAAGGGTTAAAGCGAAAGCTCCCGATAAGGTGAGTGCCGAAAGATTTTTTAACATTTAAAAAAAATCCTGATTAATTAAGCTAAGCCAATATTTACATTGTTTTAATACAAAAATTAATATGCATAGTCTACGAGGCGATTTTAAACTTTCTTTGCGCCAACTTGCATTACGAACTGTCAAAATTTATGACATTAATTAGAAATGAGGTGAATTGACAAGTAAGGGTTTGGTTTTTATTGCTAAATT
>JZKD02S1729853.1:402868-424108 GCA_000966675.3 Picea glauca | reverse complement strand
GGCCTCACAACCAAATACCTTGAGATGTGTGAGAGAAGGTTTCTTACCGGTCCATACCTCGTGTGGATTCTTTTCATCCAGTGCTGATGAGGGTGATCTGTTGACCATGTAACATGCAGTACCCACTACATCTACCCAGAATTCTTTCCCTAACCCAACACCACTAAGAATGCACCTTTCTTTTTCCATCAACGTCCTTTTCATCATTTCCACAACTCCATTCTGCTGAGGTGTATATGGAGCAGTCTTCTGCCTTGTTGGACCACACTTCTTATAGAATTATTCAAATTCATTTCTGCATAAATCTCCACCATTATCTGTCCTCAACACCTTAATTCTTTTCTTTGTTTGATTCTCAACAAGAGCCTTAAACTATTTAAACCTGTCAAAGACTTCAAATTTCTTCTTGAGGAAATATATCCAAGTATTCCTCGAGAAGTCATCTATAAATGAGACATATTACATAGATTTTCCCAATGATGGCACTAACACGGGTCCAAACACATCATTGTGAACTACCTGTAAAATTCCTTTTTCCCTTGTTGCACTAGAGGAGAATCTTACCCGATTTTTCTTTCCATATACACAATGTTCACAAAAATCAAAATCCATAGAGCAGGTAGACATACCTTCAACCATACCTTTACCATGTAGTAGTCTAAGACCCTTCTCTCTGATATGCCTCAGTCTTTGATGCCACACCATAACCTTTTCTCGAGAGACTGTAGGATTTTTTTCTTCTTCAAATACAATATCAGAAACAATTGAACTATTACACCCATCACTAATAGTGATTCCTTGTAGCTTATACAGAGTTCCAAACTGAACTCCCTTCAGCAACACCATTGCTCCTTGAACCATCCTGTAGGTTTCCTTTTCAAATTTTGTTTTTACCCCTGTATCATCCATTTTGCTTACAGAAATCAAATTTCTGGCCAATCCTGGGATGTGCAGAACACCATGTAGTGTTCTAATCCTTCCATATATGAGCCTCAACTTGAATTTTCCTCATCCTATAATTATGGTTGTTGAGTCATCATCTAGGAAAACATTACGTACATCATACCTTTCATATTCACAGAACCTCTCCCTGTGGGGAGTCATATGAAAGGATGCACCTGAGTCAACCAATCATGCCTCATGATATGCATGTGTGTTTGAAGAAGCCAAGTACATATGCCCTCCTTCTTCCTTGGAGGTATTTTCTTCTGTAGAAGGAGCTTCTTTAGATCCCTTCTTTTTCTCAACTGTGGATCTACATTGCTTCTTGTAGTGCCCTTCTTTTCAACATCTCCAGCATACCTTTACAAACTTTCCGGGAGATTTAGGTCTACCCTTAGACTTAGATCTCCCACTTGAGGACTTAAATCTATTTCTTTCCTGGGAGAATCCTCTTGTAAATAATGAATCTTTTCTCTGTCCTTCCATGTCCTGTCGTCTCATCTCCTATGACAATAAGGATGAGACCACTTCATCAAACTTCAAAGTAGTTGTATTACTGCCTATGGCCACAACCAGACTATCCCACAAGTTTGGTAAAGATCATAGTAAACTGATACACTTATCTTCATCTGAAATTTTAATCTCAACAGATACTAACTGACTTACCACAGTATTGAAGGCATTCAAATTATCTTCCACAGTGTCTCCATCTCTCAACCTCATGTTACACAACTTATTTAGATCGGGAATAATTTATTTACTAGGGACTTAGACTGATACAACTTCCCCAACTTATCCCATAAATCCTTGGTTGTAGCTTCCTCTGACACATTCAGTAATACTGAATCTGAGAGACATAGTTAGATTGTGCTCTTCACCTTTTGATCCATCTTTTTCCAGTCATCTGTTGAAGTTACTGTAGGTGCAGTACCTGGATCTGTTGAAGAGATGGAATCCTTGCACAAGAATGAGACATGGGATTTAGTAAGGTTACCTAGTGGAATAAATCTCATTGGTAGGAAATGGGTATTTAAGAAGAAGATGAATGTCGCAGGTCAAGTCGAGAAGTTCAAAGATCGACTGGTAGCGAAAGGTTATTCCCAAGTCGAGGGAGTTGACTTCGGTGAGAGTTTTTCCCCTGTTGCAAAATTGACTTCCATTAGAATACTGATGTCTTTGGCTGCAACATTCGATCTAGAAATAGAACAGATGGATGTGAAGACAACATTCCTACATGGGGACCTAGAAGAAGAAATCTACATGAAACAACTTGAAGGATTTATAGTAAAGGGAAAGCAAGAGTTGGTGTGCAAACTAAAGATATCCCTTTATGGTCTAAAGCAATTGCCAAGGATGTGTTACCAGAAGTTCGACACATACATCCTTAGTTTGGGATTTTTGAGAAGCAAAGATGATCATTGCATATATTCCAAGGAAGAATATGGGTGTTTCATATATGTAGCTTTGTATGTCGATGACATGTTGTTGATTGGAAACAACATGGACACAATAAAGGAGGTGAAGAAGCAACTATCCTCCAAGTTCGACATGAAGGATCTCGGTGTAGATAGCTTCATTCTCGGAATGGGGATTAAGAGAGATCAAACCGCTATAAATATCTGGTTGAATCAGACGAAGTATATTGAAACAGTTCTGAAACGTTTCAACATGCAAGATTTCAAACCGGTGAAGGTGCCAATTCCTATGGGAGAAAGGCTAACTGTTGAATAGTGTCAAAATGCACAGGAATAAATAGAGGACATGGCACATGTTCCCTATGCAAGTTTTGTTGGTAGTCTAATGTATGCGATGGTATTCACTTGGCAAAACATTGCCCATGCAGTGGGAGTGTTGAAATGGTGAATGTAGACACATGGAAATGAGAGTTGGACAGTTCTCAAGAGAGTATTCAGGTATTTTTGTGGCACAAAGGACTATACTATATGCTCGCAAGGAAGACCTGGAGGTGATAGTGGTAAATTAAATGTACATGGATTTGTGGACACTGACTGAGCTGGAGATATGGATCGACGAAGGTCGACCAATGAATATGTATTCAATATGTTCGATGGGGCAATAAGTTGGATGAGCAAGCGATAGTTAATCGTAGCCTTCTCAACAACAGAAGCTAAATACATGGTGACCACTCATGGAAGCAAAAAAATAGTATGCCTGCAAAGGTTGTGTTCATGAATCATGTTTTAGCAGAGATATCTAAAGGTAAGTTGTGATAGTCAAAGTGCAATATTTCTGGCAAAGAACCTTGCTTATCATTCGAAGACTAAGCACATTGATGTGCAATACCATTTCATAAGAGATATGGTGGAAAGTAACAAGGTGCTACTAAATAAAGTAGACACGTTGGAAAACATAGCAGACTCTTTGACCAAGTCTGTGAGTGTTGTGAAGTTTTCTTGGTACAAAGAGGCAATGGGCATTGTTTCCTTGGATCTGTGAATGAAATTTCATGAATCTCTTGGTTTCAGCAAAGAAGACAACAAGTGGGAGAATGATGCTTTGTTATATTATTGGCAATGAAATTATAGTCAAGGTGGATCGAATGACGATCGAAGTCAAGGTGGATCAACAACTGGTCGAGGGTTGAGGTAGATCGACAAAAAGTTGAAGGTCAAGGTTAGTCAACCAGGTAAAGTTGAAGTTGAAGGTCAAGGCGGTTCAACATGGTAAGTAATTGATAGCGAGTCGAAGAGTTTAACCAACAAGAGGTCGAAAAACATACATATGGCAATTGAATGAAGATTGAATGAAGGCCGACTGGTAGTCGAATGGTAATATGACTTGGAGTCGATTGTAATAGAATCCAAAGATTTGCAGGATTTGTAGCCAATGATCTACATGGATCTGTAACCATTTTTAGGTGCCAATTATTTAGGGTTTTTCCTATTGTAAAGTATATGAAGAGGTGTGTTGTAAGGCCATAAAGTCTAATCAATGAATCACAAGATAGCCATTTTTTAGAGAAATATTTAGATGTAGGTTGTTGGTCATGCATATGTGATCCAGATTGACTATAGGGTTGTTCTTGCACACGCAAGAAGGTATGATGTTGATTGTGGCTTAGGTGTGGACCAAGGTTGGACAGGTAACATTTTATTCAGATTGAATAAGACAGTAAGAGAGAAGAACGCTCAAGGAATGTTCATTTTCCTGGTTTGTGTTTCCAGGGTAAAATCTCTGTGTATTGTGCGATTGCTTTGTCATTTACATTTTTAATTAAATTCTTCTTCTCTTCTACTAGTCTTAGTGTGGAAGCGTTTCTCATTTCCTAACACCCATTCCTATCCAACACTGATTAAAGTATTTTAGAAACTCAAATCATAATAAATGTTTAACTTCTATCAAACATGCATCAACTTTAATACAGTTTTATCCTAGGACATGTAGCGATGTTTTTTCCACAGTCATAATAGGTATGTCATCAAAAACAAATTAGAAAAAATATAAGAAAATAATATACATTTAAAAAAGACTCTATTGAAGTGGAAATCACTGAATATTCATCAACTTTACCTGATGAACACATCCAAAAGAAATATTTTTAGTATTCATCACATAAAATGGACACATCTGCAAAAGTACAGACAATTCTAGGAATTTAAGGTGAAAGTACTATAACTTAGTATAAATATTATTGTAAGGAATTTAGTTATGAATCCCAAAAAAGTGTAATTAATATGGTGGAAGAAAGATTGACCAGGTTTGCAGCTAGTTCCTTCTCCCCCTCCCACCAATACTAAAAGATGTTGGATTTATGTCCCTTCTTTTCTCTAATCAAGGAGAATTGAAGGAAGTGAAAAGTCTTGATTTGGTGCAAATAAGATCTGTCTTTATTATGAGTATTCTCTTCTGAGTGGATTTATGATGGTGAAGTTAACTTTAAGAAAGATAAAAAGGAATCTTTCAGAGATTTTCCTGGAATTAGGTAAGGGAAGACGAGGATATGAGGACCAATTGAAGGCCTGTGAAAAAGACCTGGATTTGATTGTGGAGAGGAAAAATGAGGATGGTGAGCCACATAGGGTTTTTATGAGGGCCAGTGCAGTGATAAGAAATATGACGAAATCCTTCACGATGAAGTATATGTGCCTTGAGAAAGAGGTGGACTCTCTGATTGACAACCTGCAAATTCTGATTTGTATCCCTTAGAGTCCAAAGGAGACCAAGATCTAATTACAGCTGAGGAGTCCACAAAAAATAATGAATTGGATGTATGATACTAATATTAGAGGTTTTTGCGCCCACACGGGTGTATACAGATTGGAAAGTGCCGTGTAAATGGAAGGAAATTTGTAAAATGAAGTCTCATGTTCGATTCTCACCCAGATTTACTCGTGCGCCATTCTTGTGGGCTGGGTGGTTGCACCTGGGGTTATAGTGGTAGCCGATGGGGATCAACCCCGTGTCACGCGAGTATGAGAATCGCGAGTTGCCGATTCCCCCAATATATATATATATATATATATATATATATATATATTAGAGGTTTTTGCTTCTATATAATTGTTGTTCTGACTCCTGAGATCTGGTGAAAGACTATTGTCATTTTGGACAGATTGAAGTCCCTAAGGACTAGAAATTTTTCCAAGGAGTGTTGCTGATTTTGTATCGTATTTTGTATTATATTTCATATTAGATAATTTGTTTGGGAAAACAAAAAAATATCTAGCAAGTGAAGCCTAGTTTTATCTAAAACATAATTTCATTGGATGCTTCCTTGCTTGAGCATCCAGTGTATCAGATCTTCTAGAGGAACAAATCTTGCAAAGGAATCATAACCATGTTTTTCCATGCTATTTGTTTGGAAACTATCTACACGCTGATGTCGTGGACTAGAAATATAATGATCATTTCCAAGTGGTGGTGGAAGAGGAGCCTTATTAGGGATCGTGCCTCTGTGGCGACTGTAGTACATCAACACATCAACTATGTGTACCTAATGTTTCTCAACCACAATGAATAAAAAATCCTTTCTCTTCCTTATGCTCAACACAATTTGTTTTCCTTGGAAAACCTTTTCAACATATAAATAGAGGAATATTCATAGTAGAGGTACAATTTCATGTAAAAATTACTTCCATGACAATTTGTGAAACTTGGTGAACATAATTAAATTTCTCAATGAAATGCAACTATTTTGGAAAAATGCAAGATGGAAAACTAGTAAAAGTTAGCAATCGCTCGTAATATATTCCTTAATAAGGAAGAAAATGGTCATTGCCAATAGTACAGATTTGTAAAGATTAAGGAAAATAAGATAATAAAATGTTTCCTCATATATATTTGTAATAATTACTGCAAAAATAGAAAAAGAAAACTATTTTGATATTCTAATAAAAAAGACAACTCATGTCACCCACCCTACTCAAGTTTGTAGAGAGGGAACCTTTTAGAGTGGATTCCGACCAACTGGATGCAAAAATTGGACTAGAAGAGTACACAATCAAGATTGTAGAGAATGTGATCAAAATTATAGTTTCATGGATTGCACCAAACACTTTTGAGAAGACTAGTTTAGAAATATTGATGTTTATATAAAGTAAGCATGGAAAAAATAAAGGTCTTGTATGTTTAGCAAAAAGACAAATGTCTATTATAACAACCAAGCTAAAAGCATGTGGGCACCATACCATTGGATCATATTGAACCGACTAGAAATTTACATGATATCAATTGGAAAAATATCCATGCCCTGGAAAATAATGGATGGGTTGGGAGCTGGTAATTCCTAATTGTACTGGAAATAAAATAAAAAAACAAGAGGTTTGCACTCACCTGTACTTTTTTCTAGAAGAAAATTTTCTCATTATATTAATAATATATGGTAAAAACCATAATTACATTCACTACTTCTCAATATGAAGAAATTGCTCCAGTCCTAAATATATGAAAATATGGCCACTTATAATATAGACAACTCAGAGGTCTAGCCTCAGATTTAGATCTTCGACGATTAGACAATACAAAATCTATCGACACATTAAAAAAAATGCCAAAATAAGTCTTGTACTGTATCTCTCAAGGCCACTAATATAGATATATATATTTTGTCGGCCCCACCTAACCGTCTATCCACTAATAATATGTCAAATTCCTTGCCTATTGTTGAAGAGAAATTTTGGAAAGTAGATCAGTCTCCTCATTTAATTCTCTGAAAATATGAGTGAAATTGATATGAGTAAAGACTTAAATGAGTTCAAAGATTCTATCTTTCCATTCCAGGGAAATAACTTGTAAATTTCCTTTGTTGTTAAGCTAGTATATAATAATTTTGGAATCACCCAGTACTTAAAGATCCAAAATATTAAGTTTGGTAAACAGAGTAAGAGTAGCCCAGGCACCAAGAAGTTTTGCTTTGGTGTTAGTACCCTCACCACAGTTGTAGGTCCAAGTAAATTTGGTGTGATCTGTGAGCTTGATCATACCACCTGCTCCACATTGTAGACCAATGTTTTGTGAGGCTCCATCAAACTAGGCATTGTTCCTTCCCTGTTGGTAGGTAGGTTGTAAAAAGAATAGAGAAGGATCCTTGACGTTGATAACTCCAGACGCCCCAGATTCCTATAGAAGATAGTATTAATAGTAGGAGGAATTTGTTCAAAGATAGCCCTATTTCACACCAACCAAATGTGCCAGATGACCAAGGCAGAAAGATGAGGATAGCGAGAATCCTCCTTTTCCCAGTCCTCCAAACTAATCATCGGTGAGGAGCTCGACCAGATAGACCAGAGCTTAAGGGAAATAGATATTTTGTGCCATACTTGTTGTGTAAATGTACAGTCTATAAAAAGATGTGTAATAGACTCATAATTAAAACGACACAAAAGGAAAATATTAGGTCCCTTCCAGGCCTGGCGTAAAAGATTGTCCCAGGTCAATATCTTATTGGTTGGAGCTAGCCAAATAAAAAGTTTGATTTTCAAAGGAATATTCCAATGCCAAAATTGCTTCCTCCAATCGGTACACTTCTGGATCCATATGGTAGAATCAATTGCATTATAGAGATTCTTGGATGATATGTTACCAGAACGATCACCTCCACTCCATATCAATGTATCCTCTTATTCCCTTAGTTATATCCCTGCTCCAAGTAGAACCTTACAATATTGTTGCCATTCAATAGCCAAGTCCCCCGAAAGATACAATTCTATGCAATTTTTCCACCGAGAACTGAGAGCCCCCTAGTCTGTGAGACCCTTGGCTTGGAATAGATAATAAATATGTTGTTCATGTAAATTTTTCAAGAGCTCCAGTGATAAAAAAGAAGAAGTCCCCAATCCCAGAATTGCATCCCGACCAATATGAATTAGGTGGGCTGATCTAGGTTTCCAACATAACCAATGTTGGATGATATGTATAAATTTCAGTAGTGATCTCCAGATTGGAGAATCATTTGTCAGACTTGTAGTAGTATGTCTGAGCCGACTTGAGACTGAAATATGTGATATATATTTACCAATAATAACCCGATTCCAAATCTCATGTTGTGACAACACACACCATAGTGAATTGGATGCCAAAGCTTTATTAAACAGGAAAATGTTTCTCATCCCCCGACCACCCACCAATTTAGGTTTAGCAATGGAATCCAAGTGATAAAGATGAAGATGCTTATTTTCACTACCACCCGTCCAGAGAAAAGTAGAAATTAGATGTCGAATCCTTTCTAATACAATAATAGGGATAGCAGTCAACGCCATCCAAAAGACTGTCTAGCTATCCAAAAATGATTTAATAAGAACAAATCTCCCTCCAAGAGTTAGCCACCTATTGCACCAATGCACAATCCTTTTCTCAAATTTTATGAGTAACCAACGCCAATCAACCACTTTATAGCAGTATGGTTTCAGAAAATAACCAAGATATCTTAGACCAACCAAGATCTCTAGAAATTTGTACGAGAAGATGTTCTTGTACGTGTCTAAGTCCACCTCTGTAAGCCCCGAGTAGTGTAAGGTAGACTTTGTCACATTGATCTGGAGCCCCGAAGCTCAACATAAGAATTTAAGAATAGATTCAATATCCATCCATTCTTGTGAATCAGCTCTAGTCACAATAAGAACATAATCCATGAAAACAATATGCATAATATTGATCAGCCTTGAAACCTTAATGCATGTGAGTCTCCCTACTTGTTGACTAATTTTGAGTAGAATGGTCAGTCCTTCCATAGCCAAGATGAAAAATAGGGGTGAGAGTGGGAAACCCTGCCTCAAGCCTCTCTCATTATGGAAGAATGGGGTTTCCTCCCCATTCACCATAATGACTATGGTGGCACTAGAAACACATCCCATGATCCATCTCATGAAATGATGACCAAAACTAGATTGTAGAAGTATTAATCGCAGGAAGTCCCAATTAATACAATCAAAAGATTTTTTAAGATCTAACTTTAAAATCATCTCTTGGAGCTTTTTCTGTTTGATGTTGTGTAAAACTTCCTGTGCCGTTCCTATGGCATCCAAAATCTGTTGTCCTTTAAGGAAACCCAATTGTTCTCTAGAGATAATGCCAGACAAGTAAGTTTTTATCCTATTAGCAAGAATTTTGGTAATGAATTTATAACAAAGATTGCACGGATAAATAGGCATGTAGTCGCTAAGGGAAGTCAGAAGGTTGGTATTAGGAATAAGATTCAAGAAGGTGGAGTTTAATGCCTGATTGACCGCTCCTTTGATCCTAGTATCCTCAACCAGTTCCCAAAAATCATCGCCAACAAGTTCAAAGAAGTGAAGGTAAAACTCAACAATCCAATCATCAGGTCCAAGGATTTTATCCCTTCTGAAAGTATTTAGAACTTTCCAAGTCTTCTATTTTGTACAGGCACCAGTAATTTGTTCAACCTCCCTCTCACTAATAAGTCTAGGAAAGAGTCCAGTGATGGTAGCTTAGTCAATAATATTTGTAATTCCCAGATCACTATAAGAATTTTTGAAATAATGGTAAGCTGTTGGAATCAGCTTGTCCTGTCCTGTAATAATGTCTATTGTATCCATATTTAATTCCCAAATATGCTTTTGATTCCTCTTGTAGCTGGAAAAGTGATGAAAAAACTTAGTATTTCAATTTCCGCACTTGATCCAAATAGCTCTTCTCTTCTGGTGCCAAAGTGCTTCCTCGGCCATCAAGAGCCTATTTTTCTCCTCCTCTAGAGTCTTTAATTGTTTTTCAAGTTCGGTCGATCTAGTTCCCACAAAATGTTCTAGGATCAATGACTGTATAATATCTTCTAGCTGTGAGATTCTATGAGTATTTTTTATTTTCTATTGATGTGCCCAAATTTTAACTTTCAATTTTAAGTGTTTTAGCTTCCATGCAAGACGTCTTTGTAAGTCAACTTCTTGTAGAAAAGACTGGTCAGTCCAAACCTCAATGACTAGTCGTGCAAAATCCAGGTCTTATAACCACACCGGGTTGAATTTAAATGGATAAGTTGACCGATGAGAGGATGAATCTAGTTGTAGGAATATAGGAGCATGGTCCGAGAGGAATGGATATTCAACACAGGATCTGTATCATTATGAAAGTTGAAGAAGATTTTTAGAAATAAAAGCGAGGTCTAGTCTCTTAGAGATACACTTCGAACCAGTTCTACTATTCCTCCTAGTAGGAACCGTAGCAGCCGAAAATAAATCCACAAGTTTGTTGTTTATGAAGATTTATTTTAACCGTAAGGTTGTCGGATCTTGTAAAGCTGAGTCCCCCACACCTCATCAGCTAATAAGGTAAAATTAAAATCACTCGCGACTATAAGATTAGGTTTAGCCAAAAGGCCAAAAGAAAAGACTTTTGTCCAAAATGCAATCCTGTCAGTACAAGGACCATAAACATTGAGAAGATTAACCTATCTTTTGTTTGCACAATGGGTACCTGTCATCAAAATACCGCCACAACATAAGAAAGGTTCCATCTCAAACTTAACGAGATCCCAAGCAACAAGTAACCCACCCGATCTTCCCATTGATCTTACAACACTAACAAACCACTGTGGTCTTATGCTAATGAAGAATGCCTGAGCACGATGCTCGTCGACTAGAGTTTCTTGTAAAAAAATGATGCTAGGAAGAGTTTTGTCAATAAGTCTCCTAAGGGAGGCATTTTTTAGGGCGCCACCCACCCCTATGATATTAAGGGAGAGAAGTATCATGGGAAGGACCTAGCTAGGGATTTAATGACTCTAAGCACCCCAAGGTCAGATGAGTCTGTTGAGTAATTATTCAGAAGAGTAAAAGAAGTAGTAGCCTTTCTCTGAGCACTGTGGGTTTTAATAGGTGAAGTTTCAAGTCCCAAACCATGAGACCAAGAGTAGTCTATCCCAGTTGTGTCACCAGTATTAACACGGGGCAAAGAAATAGGTAAGTCCAAGATCTCTCAGATGATCATAGACCTACCCTAAAAAGTAGGAATCAGAACCGGTAGCAGCATCTCAACTATGGTAGGAACCGAAGTAGTAAATAAGTTCCCGAGGGTAGAGTGACCAGATGCCAAAATTCTAGAAGTCGTAGGAGAAACCCCAACAAGCTTAGAGTTAGTGGTAGGAAGAACTGTAGTAGTAAGATGGTCAGGAATAGTCAAATGAAAAGGACTTGAAGATACGGCAACCCCACCGAGAGCCAAAGGACTAGTGGGAGCCCTTTCGTCTCTAGAAGGTGACGACAACTGTGGGGTAGGAAAATCCCAAGGGGACTCTTGCACCATAGAGGGTGAAGGAGGAAAATACAGAGTCTTCAAAGGATCAGACATGGGTGGTCTTAAGGGCCCCATCCCCAGGATAACAAATGAGTCCAATAAATTCCTTTCCCAAGAAGTAAGGGTATAATAAAAAGTAGTACAGTGTTGCTTGACCTTACCGGTAAGAATGTCCAGAGGTGAAGACAGGAAGTCTCCTATGTCTGTATAATCATCATTCACTGCAACAAATGAATCAACGCTTGGTGAGTCCTCCCGTGATAGCTTGCGAAGGTAAGAAGCTTCTAATTCATTCTCTTTCGGTTCTTTAGTACAATCACTCCTAAGGTGTCCAATCCTATGGCATCTTGTAAAACAAAATGGGATGCTAAGGTAATCTAGGCATTGAGTCACTGTGCGACCTCACCAAATAATATCTAGTGTCTCGGGTAACCCTGCATGTACATCCAACTAAAACAGTATTCTGACCATCTTTCTATCAGAACCCTTTAAAATATTGTCATCCAAACAGATAAAACATCTGATCTTGTTGCCGATGGTTGCAAGAGATTTTTCCATCCAATACTAAAGTGGTAGGCCGGGAAGAAAAACCCACAAGTGATGAAGTCTAAAGTAATCCATGGTTGGATCAAATCTTACCCACCATATTTTAAGCATTAGTCTATAATCATTGATAGTCCAGAGAGAATCTAGAATGGGATTATGCATCCTCCAGTGAGTTAAAAAGAAGACCAAACTAGCCATGCGAGAGAGAGATAATCTTCGGAACATATCCCATCAAAGGAAACCAGGCACATCCAATTAGAGAGAGAACACTTACACAGAGTGTGATAGGAAATCCTACCAACAAGTCCACATAGAGAAAGGAAGACGCTCTCCTCCAGACCTACGTCTGAACCCATGATTAAGCAGCGTTTAGTCTTGTTAGGTTTCCACGCTCGTTTTCACCCAAAACTCTTAGGTTTCCACTTTTTCAAAGAAGGATGACATTCACAAAAGCCCACACTCCGGTGCAAACCAGAATGCCCAAACGAGGAGACCAGTCCTGGAAGTGAAGCGGAAGGTGACAAGGGAGCGAATGCTAGAGGCTCAGAGATATCAAAGGAAGAGGATAACAAGTGGTCTACCAAGTTCAAGGAAGAAGGTGGTAAGACAGCTTCAACTGTTTGCACGTTCATCAAGTTGAAGAGTTTGACACTCTTTGAGAGGGCCTTGTCATCCACACTCATGAGTGTGTTGACCTTAGCCTCCATTAGGAAGGTGTTGGAGGAGTACACCAGTGACTTCCACCTCGCACAGCCTAAGTTACAACAAACTATGATAAGACCCCCGTAGAAAAAAATAAAGATATGTAAGATTTTCCATTAACTGCTTCTGATTTGTAAGCCCACTCCATTAATTATCGTCTTGCACCACCGAAGAGACGACAGGCTTAGATATGAGATCCACTTAGGTAGTTAATAAAATTTAAGTACAAGAATACAGAGAAGTTAAGGAAGGGATTTAAGGCTCTTCTTTTGTCAGTAGAGAGGATGAATCCTCCAAGTCCCAAGTAATCTAGTAGTCCTAAATATAGAATAGACCTAAACTAGTAGAAAGTAGACAGAAACCGCCCAATATGGGTCCAACATCCAGGTAGGTGAAATAAACCTACTGCCAAGTGTAAGAAATCCAACAGTTCTACCATTAACACCACCATTAATTCCTTCTTGAGATCTACTGCTTCACCATATCTAGTTGTATGCCATGTACTTGAATATCAAAAGGTTTGTAACCTACATACATGGTATGAGAAATGTGGAAAAAATTTAGACAGTCAAAGAAGATGATATAGAGTCTAGAATATAGACAAATGCAAATGTCGGCGACAAGAACACGTGTCCCAATACAAAAGGGAGATTTATCAGGAAATAAAGTCTAAGTTGTAGAATTTTCTATAGCTAAAGACCACTGAAAGGTGTTGGATATTTTCAACCAAATTTAAAATATTTTTCACATAGATTAGTCGATATTGGAAGCAACAAATATACTTTAGCAGAGTTGAACCAATTGCAACTGAGGCATCAAAGAGTAAGATTACAAAATCAAGGGAAAATTTGGTAGAGAGTTCCACACTACATTGCATAGGGATCTGTCCTGCACTCGGGAAAAAACTCATATCTTCCATTTCGGTGTTTCGGGGATATGGAGAATCATACGAAACATCCCCAATTTGAGAGGGACTTCATCAAAGACTCAGGGATCTGCTGGCCATACACAAGACATTTTAGGTAGCTTTCAGGAGTGTTCGGGATAGATTTTGAGCACATTCTAAATAGATTTAAGGGATGTTCCAGGCATGTATGTTTGGTTTTGACAATAGGCATTGATGATTAGACAATATTATCATTTATCCCATCCATTTTTTTCATATTATACCGAATGTAAGTCTAATATGTACAATTTGTAGCTCAAAACATGGATTTTGTAAGAAAGGTTTTGATTTGGGTTCCTGGTGATTTAACTATTTTCTTTTCAGTGACATCATTACAACAAGCAAAGCCTCCATCTCAACAAATAAGAAATGCAACATCTCAAAGGTTTGATCCTTGTGGTTATTGTTTTTGTTCTTCTCATTTTTGGGGTCATCTTAGCTTTTACATATTGTACATGGGTGTCCAAGAGTTATTCAAGTCTAGTTCTTCCACTATCCCAACCTCAATCATTGTGGAAACAATGAGATGGTAGTGACTTGGATTGGGTACTAAAAGTTTGAAAAAATTCATATCCAATCACCTTCTTTATCTGAAATATGAATCTAATGTATTTAGAGAATCCAAGCATGTATATCCCAAAGTGTTTTGTAAACGTTTTCTACACAGATGTAAAAATTTGTAGAACCTATTGAGAAGGGAATGCCTTTCAACATCAATACCATAAACAAGAAATATGAGAAAGTGTAAGGGTTGTGAATAATACCTATATATATATATATATATATATATATATATATAATGAAAACACATGTAGGAGTACCCAAGCATAAGAGAAAGTAAATTTGACATCCTAAGAGTGCCATTTTTTTTAATTAGAGATCCAAGGAGGGGTCCAAAAAGATCGAAACTATGCCTACAAGGAACTCTACATTTTTATCTTTTTTTTTTGTTTTTTTTCTTTGTTGGGGATCACTTCTTATATAAACTCACACAATGTGTTGGAGTTACTTCACACACACCTAGGATTTATTTTTCCTAAGTTTATTCCTTGTTTATTAGTCATACTTAGTCATTATCCAGTCTCCTATATTTTAGGGGAGAATATTCAACCTGGAGAATATTCTCTTTCAGTTGACACTTCAGTTTGACTAGTTGAGTTGAGTTTAGATGTTGCATTGGAATAATCACCATGCAACATTGGGATAATCACCATGATAATTCGACCTTGCCTTGGTATCATCACCAAAGTGGTGCATTAGCCTTGATTCCCTGAGTTAACTCCTCACTACTCTATGTTCAGTCAGTTAACTGAAGACTAGTTGACTAGTTAACTCAACCAGGCAGAAATTTACTCCTGTAACTACCTAAGAGACTAGAATAGGTGGCAGTTCACTCCCGTAACTAATGGTGTCTTTCCAAATCAATCTAGACCACCACTATGGTGCATTCGTTTACCTCAAGTCGAACTCATTGATCTATGCAGAGTATATCATGTGTAAATTATTCATTATTCACAACGGTTAATGAGAATTCTTTCATTCTTTCTCTCCTTATTCTTCTTTATCCAATTCTCTCTACAAATGTGTGTATTATTGTTTATATACATCTATTTTGTGTAGGTTCAACACATTTACATGGTATCAAAGCCGACGGACTGCTAAGCAAAATCTACACCAAAATTTTTTGCAGGTACAAAAGATTAAAGACAGCGAAAAGATGGAATTCCAAAAAGAATTCATTCTTACGCCTTACAACTATTTTGCATGGAAGGACAAAATATCCATACATATCTATTCCAGAGGATTGTACAGGTTAACCATGAATACAGATCTAGAGACGACATTAGCCATAGAAAAATGCAAGTACTTAAATCACATGAATGAGGCACTCAGAACAATTTGCAGTCTTATTTCTCCTGATCTCCTTTTTCATATATCTTCCTGTAAGACTCTCAATGAATCTTATACCATATTGGAAGGGCTCTTTGGAAAACAGGATGAGATGAGGGGACACATGATGGAGGTGGAGATGCTCACATTGGATCCAAAAAGGTTCGATAATATCCAAGATTTCTTTACAAAATTCAAGGATTTACTGTCGCAACTCAAAGCTTGAGGGGTTGATAAATTGAAGGAGGAGAAACAAATGGTTCTCACCATTCTCTCCAAGCTTGGTCCTGAATTCTCTGTATTTGTATCTACATTCCATATTGTTAGATTCACCTCTAGATCCACCTAGAAGATGCCTTCTCTTGAGGACTTTATCGAATCCCTGGAGCAATCAAAGGCCCAAGGGCGCATGCACTCACTGTGCATGATGACAGACACAAATATCAGAAATCTAAATATAAATATAAGCATAAATCTCATGCACATATGAAGAAGGAAGGGTACATAAAACCCTTCACCGATGCCTCCAGATCCAAAGGAGAAAAGGGAAGAAAAGGAGAGAAATGCACATACTGTCAAAAAGGATTCCATCCAGAATCTGCATGCATGAAAAAACAAATAGATATGATGTCTCAAATACTTCAGCAAAACAACCTTGGAGATCGCATCCCCGAGGGTGAAAAGAAGAAGAAGCCAGAAGATTCGAATTCCAAGAAAGGAAATTCTAGCCATGCCTTAATTTCCATCAACTCCTCTCCTGATGCTTGGATCGTTGATTCAGGAGCATCACATCACATGGCTGCATCAGAGGAAGTATCTTATTCTTTGGATGCATGCAAAGGTCCTCATATTCTTATGGGGGACAACTCTTCTATCTAAGTCACCGGCAAAGGAAGGATCTAACTCACCAACGAAAGTTTCGAGAATGTGTTGCATGTTCCCAAGCATTCTGTCAACCTTCTCTCTGTATATCAGATGACGAATTTCGGCACTGGAAAGAAAGTCTTATTCACACCAAATGACGTGGACATCTACGACATGAAAACCAACTCCATGGTTGCTACCAGTGAGGTAAATCATCAGTCTAGATTGTATACATTTTCTGAATTCATTGAACCTGGTTCCGCTTTACTGCTTACTCATGCTAATGAAAGTAGTAGGATATGGCACGGAAGGTTTGGACATTTGAATTTCAGATACATGCAATAGCTTAGCAATCAAAGATTAGTTGATGGTCTACCAGACATCCATTTCTCCAAGGGAGTATGTGAGGGATGTGTTCTAAAAAAAAACCCTCAAGAGAAATTCGACAAGGGACAGTCTCAGCAAGATTCTGCACCTTTATATCTGATCCACAATGACCTCATGGGTCCTTTTTCACATCCATATATCAACAAAGTGAGGTTTGTTCTCATTTTTGTTGATGATTTCTCACATTTTACATGGATCTACTTTCTTAGGAAAAAATCTGAGGTCTTTCAACACCTCAAAGATTTCAAAGCCTTGGTTGAGACATAGTCCGGAAAGAAGATAAAAGTCCTTCGAACTGATAATGGGGTAGAGTATGTGAATCATGAGATCCATAATCATTTCCATGAGGCAGGGATTCAATTGCAGCACACAGTTCCCTATACTCCACAGCAAAAAAAAGTTGTTGAGGGGAAAAACTGATATCTAAAGGAGATGGCATCTTACATGTTGCATGCAAAGTCACTACCACAGAGACTGTGGGCCAAAGCACTTAACTGTGCAACATACATCCAAAATAGATCTCCCCATAGATTTTTCAAGGATAAGACCCCATATGAGGCTTGGAGCGGCCTCAAATTGGAAGTGACCCACTTTCGCATTTTTGGTTCACGTGCATCGGCCAGGATTCCCTCTGAAAAGAGGAAGGCACTTGATCCACAGAGCGCTGAGTGAATTTTTGTTGGATACCTCGATGGTGTGAAGGGATATAGGCTTATTGATCTTTCCTCAGACTGGCTCATCATTGAGCGTAGTGTCCAATTCGAGGAAAGTGTCTCGCATGTACCTCAGTAGCAGCATGCATACACCTTCATTATTCCACCTATCCGAGATGATGAGCATGCACATGCCAACTCTTCTTCAGATGAGAGTTATGATTCAGAGGACTCAGATGATTCAGATTCAGAGTTAGTACAGTTAGATGCAGAGTCAGAGAATCTAGATGCAGTTGCAGAGCTAGAGCAGAGGCCCAAGTGGCCACAGACTACTCTTAAGGATGCAGGGGATCTCATTGGTGATCCAGTCGATACTAGGAGGAATCGAACTGATTTTGAGGAGCCTCCTGTTGCACTCACTGCCATTGAACCATTGCACTCCAGGCATATTTTCTTGGTTCAATATTCAGATCCAGAGTCTTATGGAGAGGCTGCTGGAAATCCCTTTTCAGAATCCACCATGCAAGAGGAGTACAACTCCCTCCTTGAGAACCATACTTGGGATCTGGTTCCCCTTCCTTTTGGGAGAACACTTGTCAGATGCAGATGGATCTACAGGACCAAGAGCACAACAGATGGACAGATTAACAGATACAAAGCTAGGCTTGTCAACAAAGGCTTTCAGTAGGTTCATGGTATTGACTATGATGAGACCTTCACTCCAGTATCGAAGATGGATTCCATACGATTGGAACTTTTCATTGCAGCAGCCAAGGGATGGGAAGTCCATCAGATGGACGTGAAGAATGAATTTCTTCATGGTGATCTCTCTGAGGAAATCTACATGGAGCATCCCCAGGGATTTATGCAGGGCTCATCTTTGGTCTGTCGACTGAAGAAGTCACTTTATGGACTCAAGCAGGCTCTGAGGGCATGGTATGCCAAGATGGATTCCTACCTATTGTCACATAACTTTGTACATTGTAAATTAGACCTGAATGTCTACATGCTCAGGACGACTAATTCACTTCTACTTTTAGTTATGTATGTCGATGATCTGTTGATCATCGGGTGCTCGACTTCAGCGATTACTGCAGTCAAGAGGATTCTACATGACAGGTTTTTGATGACGGACATGGGTCCTCTACACTTCTTACTTAGACTCAATATTAGTCAGGATGCATCAGGCATCAAACTGTATCAGGCCAAGTATGCACGAGATCTCCTCGAGAGATTTCACATGACAGACTGCAAGTTTGCTCCGACTACTTTCCTATCAGGATTCAAACTTGAGGATGACGGGGAGACTCTGTTGGTTGACAACACACTATACAGACAATTAGTGGGGAGATTTTTGTATCTCACACACTCTAGACCAAACCTCTCATATGCAGTTGGCGTAGTTTCCATGTTCATGCAGGAGCCACATGAGCTACATTGGAAATCTGCAAAGCGTATCCTTCGATATGCACAGGGCACCATCACATTTGGGATTCATTATGCACCA
This sequence comes from Picea glauca, assembly GCA_000966675.3. Lineage (NCBI taxonomy): Eukaryota > Viridiplantae > Streptophyta > Pinopsida > Pinales > Pinaceae > Picea > Picea glauca. Next base: position 404,964 of record JZKD02S1729853.1, on the reverse strand, counting down.
TACTCTACATTAGATCTCACTGGGTTTACTAATTCTGACTGGGCTGGTGATAACATTGATCGCAATTCGACATCTGGTTACTCACTCAGTATTGGTTCTGGGCCTATCTGTTGGTCGAGCAAGAAGCAAGCTACCATTTCTCTATCCTCAGTCAAGGTAGAGTACAGAGGGGTAGTTAACATAACCATTCAGGCTATGTGGCTACAACATTTTCTCACTAAGTTGGGCATTCAGTTTCATCGGTTGATCGTCATCTGGTGTGACAACCAGAGCACTCTAAATTTCTGTAGAGATCCAATTCAGAGGCAGTAGATGAAGCACATCGAGATCCACATGCACTACATCTGGGACTCGGTACATGAGGGGATCATCGACTTACAGTTCTATCCTTCAGCAGAACAGACGACAAACATTTTCACCAGGACCTTCACTAAGCAGAAATTCCATTCTCTGTGAGGTCGTCTTGGAGTGAAGGACACAGTTTCCTAGCAACTGTAGTTCTTCTTTTTACATACAATGTACCTTGAGGGGGGGTTTTCCCATGAAGTTTTCCCTCTTTCCTCACTTTATTTTCAGTGTATCTTTTGTACTTGGGTACCTAACATGGCCTCGTTGTTCAGACCCAATCTTTATTTTCACCATACTGATGTTCAGGGGGGGTGTTGGAGTTACTTCACATACACCTAGGATTTATTTTTCCTAAGGTTATTCCTTGTTTATTAGTCATAATTATTCATTATCCAGTCTCCTATATTTTAGGGGAGAATATTCTTTTTCAGTTAACACTTCAGTTTGACTAGTTCAGTTGAGTTTAGATGTTGCATTGGGATAATCACCATGCTAATTCGACCTTGCCTTGGTATCATCACCAAAGTGGCGCATTAGCCTTGATTCCCTAAGTTAACTCCTCACTACTCTTTGTTCAGTTAGTTAACTGAAGACTAGTTGACTAGTTAACTCAACTAGGTGGCAGTTCACTCCCGCAATTGCCTGAGAGACTGGAATAGGTGGTAGTTCACTCCCGTAACTGTTGGTGTGTGTTCAGATCACTCTAGACCACCACTATGGAGCATTGGTTCACCTCAAGTCGAACTCATTGAGCTATATAGAGTATATCATGTGTAAATTATTCATTATTCACAACGGTTAATGATAATTCTTTCATTCTTTCTCTCCTTATTCTTATTTCTCCAATTCTCTCTGCAAATGTGTGTATTATTGTTTAGCTAGATCTATTCTATGTAGGTTCAACACATTTACACAATGGTCCTTCAACTCTTCAACTATACATGCACATTATATAGGGTATTTCTATTCTATCAAAATTGTTCAAGACTTGCACTTGGCCTCATCTACATTCACTCAAGGAGTTTTGAATCCAGGCCTCCCTGTTAATACAAATCCAATCACCTCGTTTCTTGTTTCTATACCACACACTTGTTGGTAACATTTTTATCCCTTAAACTTGGATTTTTCATACCTTGAAACATAGGTAGAATGTCAATCAATTGCCATTCTTTGGACATTGAATGCCAAAGAATGTTGAGACTATTTGACATTTAATTACTCACATTGATACAAAATGTGAAGATGGCTTATGTCACTAGTGACACTGGTAGGAGACAAAAAAAAAATGGTAAACTTTAATAATTGTTACCAAACCACTTTGAATTGTAAGTTGTAGTCTATAATCTTATTTGTAGTCTGTGCAATTTTTGAGAATACAAGACTACACCTGGAGTGCAAGACAAGAAAAAAGAAAATGAGAGGACAGATTTCATAGAGCACATAGACCAATAAGAGTCTGGGGTAATTTTTAAAAAAATGTTGACTATTGGTTAACCACTGTCTGCAATGTTTTTAAAATATTGGAGTGATGGGCATGCTATAAACCGAAAGGAATTTTATTGAAGAAAACCAGATAACACTCGGAGTTTATTTCTCTATATGTATAATAATGAAATTAACGCAAAAAGAAATATGAAACATGGTTTAATTCCATGACATAAATGTGCTTCTTGAGCACCACCTTACTTTCTATACAAATGAAGGGGACAAAGTTTTTATACACACACACACACACACACACACACACA
>JZKD02S1729853.1:373521-386915 GCA_000966675.3 Picea glauca | reverse complement strand
CAGATCACTCTAGACCACCACTATTGTAGTGTCCCCAAGATTGAGCCTTTGTAAATCTGGTTTATGAAATGAATTGTAAATATGTGTTATAGGCTGGTGAGCCAAGTTTGTATAAGCCGATGGGCTTATGTGATTGTTAGACCAGAGAGCCTAAGGGTTGGAGGCCAAGGGCTTGATTTTGTACCTGTATGTATGCAGCACATTAATAAAATATAAACACTGCCGCGTGCAGATCGACCACGATGAATGAGTGATGGGGGACTGATCTTCCACAAAGTGGGCAAGGAATTAGGGGCTGGAAGGTGGGAAAAGGGGCTAAGTGTTGAGCCTAGGGGCTTAAGCCTTGGGAATAATATTTTATTATTATTCCAAAGAACATGTTTATTTTATGTTTTTTTATCCTAAGTGTTGGCAAGGGGAAAACGTGCAAAGGGGATGCATGTTGCTGGAATGCATGCAGTTCCAAGGGTGACAAGTGTCAACCATGGTGCATGCGAATAAAAAGGCCAAGATGAGCCGTGAGAGGGGTTCCTCCTCCATTCGACCCTGGACTGTCCTGAGCATGAAACTATCTGAACTCTGCAGGAAGACCTCCGTGCATTCGAAAGTCGGAAATAAAACCTGTGTGATTCCTGAGGAAGCTCGATGTTGACTTCGGGAAGCCTGTGTTTGTTTCTAAGTATATCCTCTATCTAAATAGCCCGAACCTCTGTTGACCCCTGTGTGGATTTTTTGTCACGCGTCCCTAAGAACCAGAGCGTGATTCTATCCTGTGTTTCCGGATTGAGAAATAAGAAGTGACCTGCCATTGTTGAACCTGTTGGAAAGCTCGTGTTTGTTTTCCCCATGGGTTGTTGTGGCCACGCAGTGCTGGACTGCGTGTGGCTTGTTCGCCAGTTGTGCAACACTCTCTCCTGGTGAGAGAGGTGATTGAGGTTGGAAGAACAGGTGGCTTGGCCTGTGGGCAACTCTCTCCAGGTGAGAGAGTGTGCAGAGGAAGGAGAGAACTCCTGGAAGGAACCCTATAGCTGCCACATAGCTCGAAGACTTCCGGTCTGGTCTGTTGTTGTAACCTAAGGCAAGGGAGGTTAGCAGTCAAAGGACTGTCTAGGTGACAGAGAAGGTGTATACTCCTAGGGTGGAACAGGCATGTGGGGAAGGAGAGTCTATGGGCAGTGAGCATGAGTGGTTCTTGGGAGAGAATTCCTTCCTTGTGACCATCTATTTTCCCTGTAACCTCAGCCTAGCCTAGGATTCCCTGCCTTGGGGTGGAGCTTAGTCCCAAATCGGGGGTGACCCACTGCTGAGCTGACGAGCAGTGTGGTCTAAGGTTGGGAGGTTCATGGAAGGCCTACACTTGGTTGGTGGCACTGCCACTGTATCAAAGATAAGTACCAGATGATGCTTTAATTATGTTTTTGTATCTCTGTGTATTATAATTATCATGTATTCCGCTGTGCATTTGGATTAATGTTATTGCCATGGATTATTTATGTTAGTAATAATTTTTTGTGCTTATTCTGAGTTTAAATATATTTCTTGCTTAAATGCATGTGGATTATATAATGCCTGTATGTGTTATGTAAAAAGTGGTGCTACAATTTGGTATCAGAGCGATTAAGCCTTGGCACCGAAAAGTGGTGCTACAATTTGGTATCAAAGCCAAGGTTTCGACACTGAGCCTAGATGGGCCAGTCGAATGGTCTTTGGACCGAGGGTGTGAGGAGAAATTGTGTCTGGAGGACCGATTTCCGACCCTGGAATGCTCCAGATGTGTCAAGGAGTTACTTGATGTGCTTACAAGCTTGGGAGGTATAGCGGTGTTGTGAAACCGCAGCCAGTGTGGTATATGACAACAAGGAGAGAGGACTCCACACCAGAAGTGTTGGAGCCTTAGGATCTATTCGGAAGGGAAGGCAAACCCTTGTGACCATCAGATCTGGAGAATGTTCACAGGGTTTAAAGACCCTTTGCAGTTGCACAGGAACGTGGAAATCACGATACGCGAAATCCCGAAATTCGTCAGGACCGTCCATCGGGGGAACCACGTGGCTACCGGACATCGTTTCGGCACCCGAGAAACCAAAAAGAAAGACCCTTGTGTTCGCAATTCGTGATTTAGTGAAACACGGATTCCTGAAACGATCTACACCGTATATTGTAGGAGAGGACTTGACCATCAGATCAAGTGGAAGAGTAAACCATAATTCAGGATTTCGAAAAACGAAAGTTCGAGATGTGGGATGCACGAACTCCCGATGCCTGAAACCCCGAAATGCCGAAAAGATCTGCACCGTAGATCTGAGAAGGGACCTAACCGTTGGATTTTTTCCTTGGAATGGATGTGGGTGCATGGATGTGTACCATGTGCCAGAGAAATGAAAAGACAGGCGAGAGCGGTGGGACCCGAAGATGTCACCGATAGAGACGTGGATCCTCCGAAATGTGCCATGCGCCACTACGGTTAAGGGCAACAACTGTGTTGTGGGCCCGGAGAATAAAGTAAATCGGAATTTCATATTTTGGGGATTGTAGTGACAAGGAATTGGAAGTCACTGCATAGTGAACTCCCGAGTACCGAAAACCCGAAGTTCCGAAACCCAAAGTTTCGAAGTCTCGAAGCCATCGGAGACTGAAGAACCGTAACAGGTTTTAAGGGCGATAGCTGTGTTGTGGGGTCGGAGAGCAAGGAAACCAAAATTTCAGATTTCGGGGATTGTAGTGACAAGAAGTTAGGAGTCACTACATAGTGAACTCCTGGGTACCGAAAACCTGAAGTCCCGAAAATTGTAGAGTCGACAGAACTCAGAAAATCTTGTGAAGTCAAATGTTTCTCATTCATGTTGGTTTATGATTATTGTGATTTTATTAAAGGTTTAAGGCCCAAAAAACTTCGGTTGACTGCATGTTGTGTTTGCAGAGTTCAACGAGTGTCAGGACAGCCAAGATTAGATGCCGAGTAAGGAAATGGAAGAGGTGTGGATTGCCTCCGAAACAGAAGATGAAAGAGAAGGAAAGGATGTCAACTTGGGAGTCAAAGGAACAAACTCTAATGGGCACAAAAAAAAGATAGATAAAGAAGGACGTATGATGAAACTCATTGAAAAATTGCAGAAAGATGCCCAGGATTGTCAAGATGATAGCCAAAAGCTCATGAAAATTAGGGATCGGCAGGGTGAATTCAACTTAAAAATGTTGAAGAGGCTGGAAAGAATAGAAAAGAAATTGGAAAAAGAGAGGGACACGAGCAAATCAAGAAGTGTCAAAACCCCTAAGAGGAGAAGAAGATCAAGGAGTGGTAGCAGAGATCATGGTCGCTCCCAAAAGCATTCTAGTAGGGAGACACACAATAGTTCAAGCTCGTCTCCTACCAGAAAACACTGAAAATATGGAATGGATGAATTGAAAGGGGAGATGAACAAGATTAAACCTCCAACTTTTGATGGAGAACATAAGAAGGAGGAAGATGCCAAGACATGGTTGCTTGGCATGAGGAAATATTTCCAACTGCAGAACTATTCCACTCATGCAGAAGGAAGAATTGCGATGTACCAGCTAAAAGGAAAAGCATTCATGTGGTAGGATCAGTTTGTGCAAGTGCAGCACATCGGAGAGAAAGATATCACTTGGAAGGAGTTTAAGAGGTATTTCGAGAAGAAATACCTGACCAAAAGATACTATGATAGAAAAATGAAGGAGTTCTTCGAACTCAAGTTGGGCAGCATGACCATTGATGAGTACAAACGAAGTTTCTTGGAACTACTGAAGTATGTTCCATTCATCAAAGACGAGGCTGTCAAAATTCAGAGGTATCTGAGTGGACTGCCACCTCCCATTGGTGACAAGATTCAATATGATGATCCTAAGACTATGGAAGAAACCATAAGAAGGGCGAAATGCTTGTATGAACAATAAAAAGAAAGGCCTGTCCTTTGGAAGGCTTGGGATGACCAGAAGAGGTTTAAGAAGGAACAGAAGCAGAAGGGAAACAAGCCTCCCTTTTTCAGGAACAAACCTTGGGGACAGTCATCTTTTAGAGATCCTAGGAAAGTTGAAGGGAGTGAGCAGATGCCAAGACCGCCACCTATGGAGTGTTGGGGCTGTAAAGGGAACCATATGTACAAAGACTACCCCCACAAAAAAGATAAAGCGAGAACTTTCCATACTGTTCAGCAAGCTGAAATAGTGGAGGATATGGGTAGTAGAATGCCAAGGATATATGCATCCCTGGACAACAAGCAAGCATAATTTCAATCGCACATGATTGAAGTGGAAGGTATGATTAACAACCAACCACTCATTATTTTAATTGATTCAATGGCTAGCCATAGTTATGTAGATCCTAGGGTGGTGTAAAGTTTGCGTTTATCAAGAAGCAAACATGAAAAGTCTTGGCTAGTGCAGTTGGCCACAGGAACCAAAAGGAAGGTCACTGAATTGGTTAAGTCCTGTTCAGTGGACATGGGTGGATTGAGCACTAAGGCTGAATTAAATATTCCGCCTTTAGGGTCTTATGACTGCTTAATTGGGATGGAATGGTTGGACCAGCACCATGCCCTCCTGGACTATCGTAACAAGAGGTTTACATGCCTGGACGAAGAGGGAAATCGGAAAACATTCCAAGGAATTCCCAGAGTTGTCGCTGTCAGAGAAATATCAGCCATGCAACTGAAGAAGTGCTATAGGAAGGGCTGTCAAATATTTGCAGCTCGTGTGGAAGAAGCATCCATAGATGCAGTCTCAAGAATTGGAGACCATGAGGTACTCACTGAGTTCAAGGATGTGTTCCAGGAAGTACCTGGACTACCTCCGAAGAGAGACATTGATTTCTCTATAAATTTGATGCCTGGAGCAGCTCCAATTTCGAAAGCTCCTTATAGAATGAGTATGCCAGAGCTGAAAGAGTTGCAATTGCAGCTTGAAGAGCTTTTGAAGAAGGGGTACATTCACCTAAGCGTGTCACCTTGGGGTGCCCCGGTCGTATTCGTGAAGAAGAAAGATGGGACGTTGAGGCTGTGCATTGATTTCATACAGTTGAACAAAGTAACTGTCAAGAATAAGTATCCTCTACCAAGGATCGATGATCTTTTCGATCAGTTGAAAGGTGAAAAAATATTTTCAAAGATAGATCTCAGATCCAGATATCACCAGGTAAGAATAAAAGATGAGGACATCGGCAAGACCGCCTTTAGAACAAGATACGGCCATTACGAGTTCACAATGATGTCTTTTGGACTGTTAAACGTGCCTGTTGTTTTCATGTGCTTAATGAATGGTGTATTCAGGGACTATTTGGACAAGTTTGTCATAGTCTTCCTAGATGACATCTTGGTGTATTCCAAGTCAGAGGAAGAGCATGAGCAACACCTGAGAATGGTGCTACAAGTGTTGAGAGAACACCGGTTGTACGCCAAGCTGAGCAAGTGCTCATTTTATCAAAGGCAAATCCATTACTTGGGGCACATTATATCAGAAGAAGGGATCATTGTGGATCCTGAAAAGGTTGAGGCCATTCGAGAATGGTCAGCGCCAAGGAATGTGGCTGAGGTTAGATATTTTATGGGTCTGGTGGGGTACTATAGAACATTTATAGCTGGATTCTCAAAGATAGCTCACCCTATCACTTCCTTGCAAAGGAAGGAGAAGAAGTGTCAGTGGACTGAAGAGTGTGAGAGAAGTTTCCAACGATTGAAGTAGTTGTTAACCAATGCTCCAATCCTGAGAATTGCAAATCCAAATATGGATTTCGTGGTGCGCACAAATGCGTGTAAGGAGGGGTTGGGAGGAGTTCTCAACCAAGAGGGATTTGTAATATGTTATGAGTCCTGAAAGATGAAAGAGAATGAAAGGAATTATGCCACTCATGATTTAGAGCTAGCAACAATCGTCCATGCATTGAGGAAATGGAGACATTACCTCATGGGAAGGAGATTCTAATTGAGAACAGACCACAACGGTCTGAAGTATTTATTTGATCAACCAAATTTAACCACCAGGAAAACTAGATGGCTGGAGTTTCTATGCGAATATGACTTTGATATCAAGTATATCAAATGGAAAGAAAATAAGGTGGCTAATGCACTCAGCAGAAAAGTGCATGAATTACATGCTACAACCATTAGCATGTATAGGACTGAGATTAAGGACAGAATTTTGGAAGCTACAAATACTGATTTGCAATACAGAGGTCTGGTAGCAAAGCTATAGTAGCGTGAGAGACCACAGACCTAGGGAAGTTACACCTTGGGAACTGATGGCTTACTTCTGTATAAAAACCGAGTGTATGTACCCAATTTCCAAGAATTGAAGTTGGCAAGTCTAAAAGAAATGCATAACGTGGCTTATGCTGGACATCTTGGATATCAGAAGACTGTGGCAGCAGTCAAAGGCCATTATTTTTGGCCGAGTTTGAAGAAATAAATCGCTAAATACATCGCCAGATGTATGGAGTGCCAAAAATTTAATTCTAAGCATAGGCACCCAACAGGGTTGTTGCAGCCTTTACCCATTCCAGACTGGAAATGGGAAGTGGTGACAATGGATTTTATCACAGGATTTCTCAGGACGAGCAAGCAACATGATTCAATCATGGTGGTGGTGGAAAAGATTACAAAAGTTGCCCATTTTATTCCACTAAAAACCACTCAGAAGGTAGCAGATGTTGCTAATATCTTCTTAAAATAAGTGGCACACTTGCACGAAATTCCTAAGACAATTGTGTCTGATAGGGACCTGAAATTCACCTCGAATTTCTGGAAAGGGTTGTTTAAGGGATTTAGAACGAATCTAAACTTTAGTACATCGTATCATCCTGAGTCTAATGGTCAGACAGAGAGGGTGAACAGAGTCATAGAAGACATATTGAGAATGTATGTGATGGATAAACTATCAAGGTGGGAAGACTACCTTCATTTGGTAGAATTCACCTACAATAATGGGTATCATACATCATTGAAGATGAGCCCATTTGAAGCACTTTATGGAAGAAAGTGAAACATTACAGTAAGCTTGGATAATCCAGCTGACAGAGCAGTCGTTGGGCCTGAGCTGCTCAAAGAGATGGAAGACCAAATGATAAGAATTAAACAGAATTTGAAAGTTGCCTAGGACAGGAAGAAAAGTTATGTTGATAAGAACAGAACCCACAGAGAATACAAAGTGGGTGATCATGTTTTCCTGAAAGTAAAAACTAACAGAAGTTCCTTGAAGCTGGGAAGTTGCGCCAAGTTGGCAGCAAGATTTTGTGGGCCATTTGAGATACTGGAAAGGATTGGGCCAATTGCATACATGCTTGCATTACCTGCATCTATGATTGTACATAATGTATTTCATGTTTCACTACTTAAGAAATATATACCTGATGTTAATCATGTTATCGATTGGAATGTGATTCAGGTGGAACCAGAAGGTGTCCTACAAGTGCATCCTGTGCTTATATTGGACAGGAAAAGAAAACAGCTCCGGAATTGAGATATAGAGATTGTAAAGGTCCAGTGCACCTGGTACGGTCTTGAGGACGCGACATGGGAGCATGAAGAGGTTATGCGGGCATAGTACCCGCATCTTTTTGAAAATTTTGAAAAGCTTGCAGAGACAGTGTAAGGTTGCACTGAGGATAGTGCAGAAATAAGGGAGGAGGATTGTAGTGTCCCCAAGATCAAGCCTTTGTAAATATGGTTTATGAAATGAATTGTAAATATATGTTATAGGCTAGAGAGCCAAGTTTGTATAAGTCTATGGGCTTATGTGATTGTTAGGCCAGAGAGCCTAAGGGTTGGAGGCCAAGGGCCTGATTTTGTACCTGTATGTATGCAACACATTAATAAAATATAAACACCTCCACGTGCAGACCGACCACGATGAATGAGTGATGGGTGACTGAGCTTCCACAGAGTGGGCAAGGAATTAGGGGCTGGAAGGTGGGAAAAGGGGCTAAGTGTTGAACCTAGGGGCTTAAGCCTTGGGAATAATATTTTATTATTATTCCAAAGAACATGTGCATTTTATGTTTTTTTTATCCTAAGTCTTGGCAAGGGGAAAACGTGCAAAGGGGATGCATGCTGATGGAACGCATGCAGTTCCAAGGGTGACAAGTGTCAACCCTAGTGCATGCGAATAAAATGACCAAGATGATTCATGAGGCGGGTTCCTCCTCCATTCGACCCTGGACTGTCCTGAGCGTGAAACCGTATGAACTCTGCAGGAAGACCTTCGTGCATTCGGAAGTCGGAAAGAAAACCTGTGTGATTCCTGAGGAAGCCCGGTGTGACTTCGGGAAGCCTATGTTTGTTTATGAGTATATCCTCTTTCTGAATAGTCTGAACCTATGTTGACCCCTTCGTGGATTGTTTTTCATGTGTCCCAGAGAACCAAAGCGTGATTCTATCCTGTGTTTTCAGATTGAGAAATAAGAAGTGACCTTCCATTGTTGAAACTGTTGGAAAGCCCGTGTCTATTTTCCTCGTGGATTGTTGTGGCCACACATTGCTAGACTGTGTGTGGCTTGTTGGCTAGTCATGCAACACTCTCTCCTGGTGAGAGAGGTGATTGAGGTTGGAAGAACAGGTGGCTTGGCCTGTGGGCGACTCTCTCCAGGTGAGAGAGTGCACAGAGGAAGGAGAGAACTCCTGGAAGGAACCTTGTAGCTGCCATAGAGCTTGGAGACTTCTGGTCCGGCCTGTTGCTGTAACCTAGGGCAAGGGAGGTTAGAATCCGAAGGATTGTCTAGGTGACAGAGAAGGTGTATACTCCTAGGGTGGAACATGCATGTGGGGAAGGAGAGTTTATGGGCAGTGAGCATGAGTGGTTCCTGGGAGAGAATTCCTTCCTTGTGACTGTGTGTTTTCCCTGTAACCTCAGCCTAGCCTAGGATTCCCTGCCTTGGGGTGGAGCTTAGTCCCAGTTTGGGGGTGACCCACTGCTAAGATGATGAGCAGTGTGGTCTAAGGCTGGGAGGTTCGTGGAAGGCCTACACTTGGTTGGTGGCACTGCCACTGTATCAAAGATAAGTACCAAATGATGCTTTAATTATGTTTTTGTATCTCTATGTATTATAATTATTATGTATTTTGCTATGCATTTGGATTAATGTTATTGCCATGGATTATTTATGTTAGTAATAATTTTTTATGCTTATTCTGAGTTTAAATATATTTCTTGCTTAAATACATGTGGATTATATAATGCATGTATGTGTTATGTAAAAAGTGGTGCTACAATTTGGTATCAGAGCGATTAAGCCTTGGCACCAAAAAGTGGTGCTACAACTATGGCACATTGGTTCACCTCAAGTTGAACTCATTGAGCTGTACAGAGTATATCATGTGCAAATTATTCATTATTCACAACGATTAATGAGAATTATTTAATTCTTTCTCTCCTTCTTCTTGTTTCTCCAATTCTCTCTACAAATGTGTGTATGATTATTTAGCTAGATCTATTCTATGCAGGTTCAACACATTTACACAATGGTCCTTCAACTCTTCAACTATATGAGCACATTATACAGGGTATTTCTATTCTATCAAAATCGTTCAAGACTTGCACTTGGCCTCATCTACATTCACTCAAGGAGTTTTGAACCCAGGTCTCCCTGTTAATACAAATCTAATCACCTCACTGCTTGTTTCTATACCACACACTTGTTGGTAACATTTTTATCCCTTAAACTTGGATTTTTCATACCTTGAAACACGGGTAGAATGTCAATCAATTTTCACTCTTTGTACATTGAATGCGAAAGAATGTTGAGACTATTTGACATTTAATTACTCACATTGATACAGAATGCGAAGATGGCTTGTGTCACTAGTGACACTGGAAGGAGACAAAAAAAAATGGTAAACTTTAATAATTGTTATCAAACTACTTTGAATTGTAAGTTGTAGTTTATAATATTATTTGTATTCTGTGGCAATTTTTGAGAATACAAGACTACACCTGGAGTGCAAGACAAGAAAAAAGAAAATGAGAGGACAGATTTCATAGAGCACACAGACCAATAAGAGTCCGGAGTAATTTTTTAAAAAATGTTAACTGTTGGTTAACCACTGTCTGCAATGTTTTTTAAAGATTGGAGTGATGGGCATGCTATAAACAAAAAGGAATTTTATTGAAGAAACCCAGATAACACTTGGAGTTTATTTCTCTACATGTATAATAATGAAATTAACGCAAAAAGAAATATGAAACATGGTTTAATTCCATGACATTAATGTGCTTCTTGAGCGCCACCTTACTTTCTATACAAATGAAGGGGACAAAGTTTGCAATTCTCATATATATATATATATATATATATATATATATATGGTAGTTTTGAAATCAAGTGCAGATTCACTTAAAATGAAAATTTTGGAAAAAAAAGATCAACAGCCTAAAGAAGAAAAGAAATCTCAAAGTTTCAGTGTTTTCATAATCAACTTATTTAAAAAAAATAAAATTCTATACACAAACCTCAAATACCTCTCATAGTTTTTGAAGATTAAAAATATTAAACAATCTCAAATAGTTTTTGAAGATTAAAAACATTAAACAAGGCCCGAGAGACTGTAGAGCTCAGATTCCATATCATATCATGTTTAATGTTTCATAAGAGTTGACGGACAAAAAGGACATATGTTCTTCATGTCCACTTGTTGGATTCAACCCTTTAGGATATTGACCAATTCAAGTGAATGTGGATTCAACCCTTTAGGATATTGACCAATTCAAGTAAACATTTGTAATAAATAAATCAAAACTCCTGATATGGGAAAAAAATAGGTAGAGTCCAAACACATGGACCCACTCTATGCAAAGCATGCGGACCCACTCTATGAAAGTATGAAGCCAAATAGAAGGCTTGCTTATATCTTACGCATAGTGATTTCGTGTAAATTTATATCACCAGATTTTGACAAAAAACTATTTCATAGAATAGTTAGACAACGTCATTACTCAGTGGCCAAATCTAAAACAATCAGTGTCCAAACCTAAAACAACCATCGCAAAGTACATGCTGGCAAGAACGAAAATCAAAGGGAAGAAGGTATATACACCAGTAAGACTTGCAGCTGAAAAAAAAGTTGGGAGGGATTAAGATATGCAAGGATTTCAGAGATGAATCTAAGCAAACCTCTTAATCAGAAGCATTGTTGAGATGACGATACCAACAATTAGATAATTGAAATCTGTAAAATACAGAAGGATTAACCAGGAGAATAAAATAAGAGAACAAGAATATTGTCGTAATATAGTAGAAAGAAAATGAAATACGAGACATGAATATTGTCCTAGTACAGTAGAAAGAGAATGAAATACGGGAATAGTAAAAAGATTTTCATAATACATAGAAAATAGATCTCCATCTTCTCTTCCTCAAACAGGATGGTTCGAGTTCCTATGTTATTTATATATTAAGTAGCCAATTTATTATCCACTGAGAAGGATCCAATAAATTCAAACTTTAAAATCTTGTGAAATTTTTAGCAGCTAATTTTCCCTGCAATCAAATACCACATTTTTGTATCAAATACTGCACTTCAATAACATTAATAACACTTATGTATCTATGAAAATTTTCCTCCCTTGAGATCTATTAGTAAATGCTAGCAAAGAATCTGTGACTAATGAGGTCCTTGTGAATAAGATGGGGATTTTGTGAAACATCCTGGCCAAACTAAGGGCAAAGATGCAAAATCTCAGCATCTCTGCGAGATGTTTTGCTACAATAACAAATATATTGTAGCGAGTTTTGAAGAAAAGTCCCTCAATTCTGAAAATCGTGGTGAACATCAACAAAGCACTAAAAGTATGTTCATGAGCTCAACAATCTGAAGACCAACTTGTATCTGCCCAATTGACTTGTTTCATCAGCACCCAGGAAGGTGGAGGAGAGAAGAGTCTAATAGAGGTCCAGGAGACATATCGGGAAAGGGAAAAATGGTATTTTAGTTTTAGTATTTCATGTCGAAAACCACTAGTTTATGTTTGACTCTGTTTGAATGCCAGTCTAGCTATTTTGCAATGAGTAGTTGTAAAATTTTGTTTCTTAAAGGCTTATATGCATGTTTTTTCAAGAGACATTGTCGTAACCTAGTTGTTTAGTTAGGTTTTAATAACTTGTTTCAAAAAAAAAATTAGTTAGGTTCTAATAACTTGTTTTGAAAAAAAAACTAGTTTAGTTAGGCTCCAAACTCTCTCCTTCTTGGAGTCTTTTTGGAACACTATGTAAATAGGAATCTTTTTGGTTGTGTGTAAATAATTGAAAGTGTGATAATATATTCTAAATTTTTAAAATATAGTCAAAGTTTAAATCTTCAACTCATAATAATAATTGTGCTATTCAGTTTTATTTAGTAACTCTCTTAGAAAGTAAGAAAAAATATAGAAAACACTTATTTCTCAACATATTCTTGCTCTTTATTTAATATAATAACTTAATGAATGGTTGTGGAAACAAAATTGTTGACTTTCTCTTAATCTTTTAAAACAAATATTAATCTCTTGATATATTTATATGATCCAAATAACACAAATAAGATACAATATCCATAAAGTTTTCCGAAAATACAATATACAATATCTCGACAGAGAAAGAAATAAGACTCAAACTACCATATCCATAAAGTTTTCCGAAGACTCAATATACAATATGGCACTTCCATTAAATTAATCAAAAAAATACCTTTCTTCCATTAGATTAATCAAAAGAATACAGCTCCTCCATTAAATTAATGGAAAAAATACTTATCTTCCATTAATTAGATTAACTTCGATCAAACAAATAAGAAATCCATTAAATTAATGGAAAAAATACTTATCTTCCATTAGATTAACTTCGATCAAACAAATAAGAAAAATACAGCACTTCAATATGTTTAATCAAAAGCATTTTTCGACTTGTGACTTTTAAGCCCTACATTGTTTGGCTAATTTTCGGGAATGGAAATTTTAAAACTGGACAAATTTTGTGAAGAAATTCCGGTGGGCTAATTTTCCGGACATCTATTGACTTTAAATAGAAAATTTATGAATGGACAAATTTTGTAAGGTAATTCCGTCGGCTAAGTTTCCGGACATCTATTGACTTTAAATGGAAACTTTACACCTGACAAATTTTGTAAAGAAATTCCGGATTCGATTCAAAAATTTATTCGATGTAAATAATGAAGAATTTATTACTTATTCAATTAACTATTCTTGCGGTGATCACGCAGTTAATCATGGTTTTATATGAATTTGTCTTTAAACTCTAAATTTATTACGCGCCCAGTAGTATTGATAAATTCAAACGTAACGCTGCCGGGTAAACGTAAAATCCTCCGGCACCAATGAAATCTAAACACCGCTCATCCCAGTCTCACTCATCATTCTTTTAGCACCAATTAAATCTAAACACCGCAGTCTATATG